>JAODAL010016368.1:0-80897 GCA_025379985.1 Phyllomedusa bahiana
GTTTCCATTAACAGTGTCCACCTATTCCTAGAATCCCTTTTTGTAGGGGCTGCATCAGCTCCTCAGTTGCTATAGGCTACAGACCTGTTTTGATCTATTATGATAGCGCCAGTGCTGATTGCTATAACTACAGACCTCTTGTCCTCAGCAGCTTGTCACTACAGGCCAGTAGCAGCCCCTGAATTAAAAAATGAAACCACGAAAACAGGAAGGAGGTAAGATGAATCAATGTAGTGAGACAACCCCTTTAAGTACTCTAAGGGGACTTAATACTGAAGTAAATAAAAATATTTAAAAGTATAAAAATGAATAAAAAATATTAAAAGTTCAAATCACGCCACCTTTTAGCATTTTATAAAACAAAATAAAAAACATCATAGAAGAAAAAATTCAAAGCCAAAATTGCATTGTTTTTGGTCACATCCCCTAAAAATTAGAATAAAAAGTGCTCAAAAAGTCATATATATCCCATAATGGTACCAATAAAAAAATATACTGCAGCCCACAACAAATGCTCCCTCACCCAGGTCCATAGCTGTAAGAACAAAAAAGTTATTGGTCACAGCGAATAGTTGTATTTTTTTTAACAGTACTAAAACAGAATGAAAAACTATATATTTAATATTGCCAGGATCGTACGTTTTTTTCCATTTTTACCCCACTGATTTTTTCAGTTTCCAGTATATTCTATAGTACAACCAATGGCACCATTAAAAAGTTCTCATATGTCTATGTGGGTCGAAAAATAAAAAAGTTAAGGCTCTTGAAGGCAGGAAAAAAGAGACAATTTAATCAGAAAGGAGCAATTTTGTTAAAATCTAACTTTAACTGTAACATCTGAATGGCAGGGCAGACTAATCTCGCTTTACTTTAAAGGTGTTGTCTCACTACATTGATTCATCTTACCAGTTTTCTTGGTTTCATTTTGAATTCAGGGGCGTGTTTACTGCCTTCTACTAGGCGGCAGTAGAAGCCAGGTCTGTAGCTATAGCAACCAGTTTTGGCAGCCTATCAAGAGAGATCAAACAGGCCTGTAGTCAGGGCCGGGACAAGGCATTTTGGTGCCCTAGGCGAGTACAGCCAATGGCGCCCCCCCCCCTCGCTCTCAAAAAAATACCCCCCCACACACACACACACTCATTCCTCTCACCCCTGCGCCAGGTCCTGTCACTTATTTTCTGCACATTCCACATAGCTCCCGTCCATCTCCTCAGCAGTCACTGCACAATGAAAATCAGCCCTGACAAATTTGCATTTTCAAAATCGCTCCCCTCCGTATGACAGTGCAATACCCCTAAATAACAGTCACTAAATAATCCACCGATACATGGAGCAAATCTAGCAGACGAAGGATTGTTACTAAAAAACCTCCTACAAAACCAAGACCCAAAACTATTACTACTTAAGGCTCAAATAATTCTGCCAGACCCTGACCGAACGCAACCCCCACATGTGACTATCAGCTGTACACAGGCTCTGAAGACATATACCACCGCCATACAGGGACCAGATAGTGGTAGTTACTAGTTGTATGTAGATGCTCTGCAGAAATATAAGTGATTACACTGCAGTTACATTTAGTGACTCACCGGAGACGTCTTTTCTGATCAGCGTCGTTCACTTTCCCTTTTCTTCTCCATCCGGTTCACACCTTCATGCCAATTGCTCCCGGCCAAGACTCGTCCCTGAGGATTTGGACACAAATATCTTAGATTCCTCACATTTCCAGTAACTCCTTAATTATAGGTATATAAGTCCCCTTAGTCAGACAGGTATATAGATATGCCCTCTCAGTCAGGCAGGTATATAGATATTGTCCCCTTAGACAGGTAGGTATATAAATATACCGGCACTCAGGCAGGTAGATATCTAGGGGCTCCGGCAACTATATCGCTAGGGCTTCAGGCAGGCGTATGGGGGCTACAGGCAGGCGTATGGGGGCCACAGGCAGGCGTATGGGGGCCACAGGCAGGCGTATGGGGGCCACAGGCAGGCGTATGGGGGCCACAGGCAGGCGTATGGGGGCCACAGGCAGGCGTATGGGGGCCACAGGCAGCGTATGGGGCTCAGGCAGGCGTATGGGGCCACAGGCTGGCGTAGGGGGGCTCAGGCAGACGTATTGGGGCCACAGGCAGGCGTATGGGGCCACAGGCAGGCGTATGGGGGCCACAGGCAGGCGTATGGGGGCTCAGGCAGGCATATAGGGGCCACAGGCAGCCGTACGGGGGCCACAGGCAGGCATATAGGGGCCACAGGCAGGCATATAGGGGCCACAGGCAGCCGTATGGGGGCTCAGGCAGGCGTATGGGGACCACAGACAGGCGTATGGGGGCACCAGGCAGGCATATAGGGGCACCAGGCAGGCATTATAGGGGGCCGCAGGCAGGTATTATAGGGGGCCGCAGGCAGGATATAGGGGGCCACAGGCAGGCATTATAGGTGGCCGCAGGCAGGCATTATGGGGGCCGCAGGCAGGCATTATAGGGGCGACAGGCAGGCATTATAGGGGCCGCAGGCAGGCATTATGGGGGCCGCAGGCAGGCATTATAGGGGGCCGCAGGCAGGCATTATAGGGGCCGCAGGCGGGATATAGGGGGCCACAGGCAGGCATTATGGGGGCCGCAGGCAGGATATAGGGGGCCACAGGCAGAATATAGGGGGCCGCAGGCAGGCATTATAGGGGGCCGCAGGCGGGATATAGGGGGCCACAGGCAGGCATAATGGGGGCCGCAGGCAGAATATAGGGACCACAGGCAGAATATAGGGGGCCGCAGGCAGGCATTATAGGGGCCGCAGGCAGAATATAGGGGGCCACAGGCAGGGCGTATGGGGGCCACAGGCAGAATATAGGGGGCCACAGGCAGGCATTTAAAAACAACAACATTAATACTTACCCAATTCCCGGGCGCGTGCTCCTCTTCTGTCCTCTTCAGCCGCGCGCTCCTCCGGCAGCTCCTCGGGCGCACGGCCTGTGACGCGCTGTGCGCCCGAGGAGAGGCAGCGTCGCGATGACATCACGTCATTGCGACGCTGCCGGCTGAGGCGCATGGGGCCGTGGTGGGTCCTCAGCGCTGTGAGGACCCAGCGGCCCCGCTGTGTCGGCCCTGCAGCTCACCGGAGGATCCAGCGATCCTCCGGGGAGCGGGCCCGACACTGTCTGCGGGGCAGGGATGCGCTTGCTCTCTGCTCCGCAGAAGCGGTCAGAGACCGCGGCGCTTCAGGCCCATGGCAGCGGCCTGGAGCCCGGCGAGGGTCGGGGCCCTGACGGCGTCCCTTAGGGATAGGCTGAGGTAGGCGCCCTAGGCGGTCACCTACCTTGGCCTACCGGTCGTCCCGGCCCTGCCTGTAGCTATAGCGACCTGAGGAGCTGATGCAGCCCATACAAGAGGGGATATCTAGGAATAGGTAGGACACTGTTAATGGACACATATTGCAGAGTCACTTGTTTTTGCAAGATTTTTAACATAAAAAGCAATCCTTGTAGTGAGACAACCCCTTTAATTATTGCTTAAAGGGGTTGTCTCACTACAAGGATTGCTTTTTATGTTAAAGATCTGCAAAAACAAGTCACTTTGCAATATGTGTCATTAACATTGTCCCACCTATTCTGAGATATCCCATCTTGTATGGGCTGCATCAGCTCCTCAGGTCGCTATAGCTACAAACCTGTTTAATATCTCCTGATAGGCTGCCAGCACTGGTTGCTATAGCTACAGACCTTTCTTCTACTGCAGCCTAGTAGAAGCTAGTAAACACACCCCTGAATTCAAAGTGAAAACAGGACTGAGGTAAGATGAATCAGTGTAGTGAGACAACCCCTTTAACTCTATAGTAGGTAATGACATAATGATTGTTCTATAGTTTTCTCAACAGGGATAGATAAGATTAAACTAGACCACTGGGTCATTAGTCAATGACAAGCAATACATGAAAGGAAACTAGGTAAATTTTTGCTGCACTGGGGAGGGGTTTTCTTCACAGTTATCAGATGCTGCTCACAATGCTTACACTTTTGAAAGTAGGACGGTCAAGCAACCCTCTCACTGTTGTGCTATTAGAGCTCTCAGAGAGAAAATGTACATATTGGAACTTTAAAAAATTATATAAAAAAATCCCCACACAATTAAAAAAATCCATATAATAGTCACATAATGCTGGTCAATATGTGAAAAGTAAAATTTTGGTGGTAGTGTCCCTCTAATCAAGTAATTGGTTTCTTCTTGTCTGCCAGACAAATGCTCCACTAATCAGAATGTGTGCATGTATATTACCTAGGATACATGATTGCTTGAGACTCGGTCCAGTCCAAAGTGTTGCAAATTTTGCTTGAAAGTCATGGTACGGCAACTAATATGTGTTCTGCTAGTCAGACTGGCAAAATGAGGTGTGTTATTCATCAGATACGGCCAGCATTTTTAATGGAATAGCAATCCTGTCCACATCTGATGAAGAATACACCTTGTTTTACCACCCTGGCTGCCAGGATGTGGATTGATTGCTGGATACAATGATGTTCTGGCAAAATTTGTGCCACTTACCAGTGGTCTGAATCGGCATTTGAAATGTATTGCTAACTGGCATATTATACAATGGACTTGGGCTCCATCTGCTGGTGTTATCATGTCATATATTAATACTTTAGCTAGTAATTATTGTTATTATCCAGTAGCTCTTCAGAGCTACTGGATAACAAGGGGGCCCATATATAGTTCTTGAATTGGACTCTCTGTGTCTGATCCTGGCCAGAAGGAAAAGATAATGGGTTAATTTATACTGAACAAAGGCATGTGGGTGCCAGGTGCCTAATTCTTATGTGTGAGTGATGTGAGTTGCCAGTGGCACTATAAATACAGGTGTGCGGTGTGAAGGAGAAAAGGATCTACAAGTGATGTTCTGGGGTGGTGGTGCAACTATTGGAGAACGTTTATGTAACGATTCGGCAGTGTCCGTATACACTGACTCGTCGGTATATGGCGGGTCATCTGGGCCTCTGCGAGTGTAGATGGTGTAACTCGCAGAGGTAGCTGGTATGGATAACAGGACACAGCAGATGTAGTTGAAGTAAGGTAGCACAGTCCCAGGACAGTAGCGGACTTGGTACAACAACAGAAATACAGCAGGTAAACAGACTGGCAGGTAGGCAGCAGATAGCGCAGTGATAGCGCACAGGTAACGCAGGATACACTAGACACTGGAACAGCAGTAGTACAGCAGACAGGGGTCAAGCTCTATGTATACAACAACAAACTAACAAGGAGCAAGGACAGGAAGTTCCTATTATAGCCAGGGGTGACAGCGGGGAATACCGCCAGAGCAGAGACAGAACCGGGACAGGTGAGTATAGCGCAGGGCCCGCAGCAGAGGCACGGTTATGACCATGTTCACTGATAGTCTGCGGCGTGCACCGTATTCGTCCTGCCTCCTCCCCTGTATTTATCAGCGTCGCAGGGGGTGCATGGCTTTCACCCGTGCCCCCTGTGACACTGGGATCTCCTAAGCCGGCAGGACTGTCGCCGAGGAGATCCCTTGGAGCTGCGAGACAGTGTAAGCGGCGTGATGACGTCACGCCGCTTTCACTGCTCTGCAGCTCCTGGACCTGGACGCGTGGACCGTGGTGAGGTGAGTATGTTTTTTATTATCATTAGCTGCTACCTGGCTATAGGGGCATCTACCTGGCTGTAGGGGCATCTACCTGGCTATAGGGGCATCTACCTGGATGTAAGGGGGCATCTACCTGACTGTAAGGGGGCATCTCCCTGACTGTAAGGGGGCATCTCCCTGACTTCAAGGGGGCATCTACCTGGCTGTAAGGGGCACTACCTGACTATAGGGGCATTTATCTGGCTATAAGGGACTACTACCTGGCAATAGGGGGCTACTACCTGGCTATAGGGGGCTACTACTTGGCTATAGGGGGCTACTACCTGACTTTAGGGGCTATTACCTGTCTATAAGGGCTATTACAGGGGCTACTACCTGGCTGTAAGGGACTACTACCTGGCTATAGAGGGCTACTACCTGGCTACATGGGCATCTGTCTGGCTACAGGGGCTACTACATGGCTGCCATATGTGGCGCTATAGATGGGGAGTTTGTATAGCGATAGAAATTGATAGACAAGAGCTGATAAAGTGAGGAGTCTAACATGTTTGTTTTGTAAATTTTACAGTGAAGAGTCAAGGCCAGGAGAAGTCGTTCTGATGGTCTGGGACAGATGAAGAAGAGACAGACAGACAACAACTCTTCAGAGACGTCTCCTGTAAATGCCTGGATGCAACTTTACTGTAATCAATTATATGTCTGCAGAGTCTGTACAATTGGTATGCGCGTTATGTATTGGGGGGAAAGTGGGGCGAAATTTCTTCACCTTGCCCTGAGTGCAATTTAGCGTAGGAACTGCCCTTCTGTACCAGAAGCACCAAGAGTACTGGAAAGAGCCAGATTTCTGTCAGAAGGCAGACCATCACCATGTGATGATCCACTTCTGCGGCGGCTGCGGGCTGGTATTTTTAGCGTGCGAAGTGGCCAATATTCATGGACCTTCCCATCCTAATAGTATCAAGCTGCAGATGTTTGTTTTATCTTGGCTGGTTGATGGGAGTGTCATGGTCTGGGACTGCATGAGTACTGCTGGCTGAGGGGACCATGAATGCTAACCACCGGGGTAGCAGACGTAGCAGCTGCCCTGGGGCCAGTGCTCTTAGGGGGCCCGGCGCAACTGCTTCCGCCTCCGCAACCCCGGTAATGCTGCTCCTGGGCCCGCCGGCAGTGAACTTAACTTCGCCCCGAGTGTTCAGAGGCAGCGCTGCCCGAAGATAGCAGAGTGGAGCGACGATCCGCTCTGCTACTTCCCCTGCCAGCTCTCTGTGATAACGTGGGTGCTGCGGTGACGTCACATCACCGCGCTGCCCGCGCTGAGCACAGAGGCTGGAGCATCAAGGGAGCATGGACCGAGGTAAGTAAGTTATTTATTATTTTACCTGCCCTATAGCCTGCCTAAATAGCCCCCTGCCTGCCTATATAGCCCCCAGCCTACCTATATACCGCCAGCCTGCCTACATAGCCCCCCTGCCTGCCTATATACCCCAAGCCTGCCTGCATAGCCCCCCAGCCTGCCTATATACCCCCCATCCTGCCTGCATAGCCCCCCCAGCCTGCCTATATATACCCCCCAGCCTTCCTATGTACCCCCAGTCTGCCTACATAGCCCCCCAGCCTGCCTACATATACCCCCAAGCCTGCCTATATACCCCCAAGCCTGCCTATATACCCCCTATGCCTGCCTATATACCCTCTAAGCCTGCCTACATAGCCGCCAGCCTGCCTATACAGCCGCCCCCCAAGCCTGCCTATATAGCGCCCTTAAGCCTGCTTATATAGCTCTAAGTCTGCCTGCCTGAATGGCCCTATAGCCCCTGGGAAGCCTGTCTGCCTATATAGCCCCTATAGCCCCCTAAAGCTGGACTACCTATTTAGCCCCCGAAGCCTGGCTGTCTACTTATATGGGGCCTCTTTAGCTACCTAAACCCTACCTATATGGCCCTTATAGTTCACCTAACCCCTGTCTACCTGTATGGCTCCCTATAGCTACCTAAACCCTGCCTGCCTATATGGGGACTCTATTGCCTACCTAATCTGGCCTATCTGGGGCCCCATATAGCCTATATAAACCCTGCCTGCCTAAATGGACCCCATATAGTCAGGGGGGCAGGTGCTGGAAAAGTCAGGATTCTAAGATATTTGTGTCTAAATCTCCAGGGACAAGTGGTCGGGAGAAGTCATGATGGCGGTCTGGACCGAATGCAGAACATAAAGGAAAGCCAACGACTTGTCAGATAAATGTCACCGGTGAGTCACAAGCTGTAACTACTAGTGTTGAGCGATTGCGTTGGCTATCGAGATCGATCGATAGTCGGCCGCTATCGATAAGGTTTTTCGATAGTGAGCATCGATTATGAGCGATGACCATTAAAGTCTATGGGAGAGCAACAACACCTTCATTATTACACCCAACAAGGCTGGAGAAGCTGAAAATTAACATCCACAACAGTCAAATGGATACGTGCTACATCTTAGGCAACACACTTAGGTTATAAAAGTCACAGAACCTTTCAATTCACCTGTGGTGGATATAGAATTTGGTGTTTTTAAAGATTACGTAGATGCTGGTCAATGAACAATGCTGGGTGCGCAAAAGTCAAAAAACACGTAACTGTTATGTTTTGGTATAAATAAACGATATTTTTGCACCTTTCAATTCACCTGTGGTGAATATAGAATTGCTGTTTTAAGATTTACGTAGATGCTGCGTCAAGAAACAATGCTGGGTGCGCAAAAGTCAAAAACACGTAACTGTTATGTTTTGGTATAATAAACGATATTTTTTGCACCTTTCAATTCACCTGTGGTGAATATAGAATTGCTGTTTTAAGATTTACGTAGATTGCTGCGTCAATGAACAATGCTGGGTGCGCAAAAGTCAAAAAACACGTAACTGTGATGTTTTTTCTACGATAAAACGGTATTTTTGGCAACAAACAACCTGTGCTGACTACAAGATTGCTGGATTGTAATTTAACTGCAAGGTGGATATATCAACAGTCACAGGTGTAATGGGTAAAATTGAAAATGAACACCTATCTGAAATGTATACTGATAGTAAAAGTGGAGTTTTGCAGCTAACAAAGAGACCTGCAGTTACTAGAAATGATGTTTATCAATATAGTTCAGGCTGCCCAATATCCAGGAAATATTTCAATAGCAAACTGTTAATAATAAAGATATTCCACTACAATGTCTACACTAAGTCTTGGTGAACTTTATCCAGTGTTCTTTATAGATAGAGCTTGTCTGTGTTCCCCCCGCGCCCCCCCCCCCCCCCCCCCCCCCTCGCCCACCTGGCGTGAATTTGAAGTGGTAGATGCTGCTTTAAAATTCTCTAGCTAACTACATAAAATCTTCAAATCTCTAATCTAACTAAATTGGAAGGATCACAGCTAATAGTAGAGGTTTCTCTGTGCAGAAATAGACTAATTTCGCTGAGCTGTTTGGCCACAGGCAGAGCGCAGGTCCTATCCCTATGAGACCTGAGAGACACTGAGGCTGAAACAGGAAACGCTGTTCTATGTAAAACGAGGTCATGTGATTTTTCCAGCCAATCGCAACCATACACATCCCAGTCATGACGTCGCACACACATCTCACCCTGCTCTATTCTGTAATCTGATTTGCTGGCCGCCAAATTACAGGAAGCGCCGAAAAAGGCGCGATCTTAATAGATGATGCACAGATTTTAACCTTAATTATCGATGATCTGGAAATTTCGATCACCATAAAAACCTTGCCGATTTCAACTTTGTCGATAAAAATCGCTCAACACTAGTAACTACACTTTAATCACTTATATGTCTGCACAGTCTGTGTACACTGGTGTCTACCACTATATGGTCACTGTATGGTGGTTATATACAGTCTGCAGAGCCTGTGTACACTGGTGTCTACCACATACATGTCACTGTATGGTGGTTTATTACAGTCTGCAGGAGCCTGTGTACAACTGGTGTCTACCACTATATGGTCACTGTATGGTGGTTATATACAGTCTGCAGAGCCTGTGTACACTAGTATATACCACTATATGGTCCCTACATGGCGGTACTATTGGTGTTTGTGTACTGATCAGTAATAGTGTAGGGGTATTATTCAGTCACTTTGTGGTCTTGTTCTGGCAGTATAATCAGGTCCTTATGTAGTAGAGTTATTGGTAATGTTGGTCTTGGTATAGTGGGATTTGTTTGGTAGCAATATGATGGTGATATGTATGGTGAGGTTTTTGCCCCTTGTATTATCTACATTATCTAACAGCATGTCCTGGTAAATGTTCGTGGTCAGATAGGTGGGCGAGGGGATGGGTAGGGGGCCCCATCCAAAAGTTTGCTTTGGGGCCCTGGCTTCTCTAGTTATGCCCTTGATGCCAACATGTACTGTGACAGCCTGAAGCAGAGCATGATCCCCTCTTATTTGGGAACTGTACCGCAAGGCAGTACTACAACATGAGAATAAACCCAAAAACACCTCCAAAACGATCACTGCCATGATAAAAATGAGGGTAAAAATGCTGGACTGGCCAAGCATGACTCCAGACCTAAACCTATTGAGTATCTATGGGGCATCCTCAAATGGAAGGTGGAGGAGCACAATGTCTCTAACATCCACCAGTTCCATGATGTCGTCATGGAGGAGTTAAAGCGGTTCTGGAAAATAATGGTGGCCGAACAAAATTTTGACACTTTGGCCACAATTTGTTCATTTTCACTTAGAAGTGTACTCACTTTTGTTGCCAGTGGGTTAGACATTGATGTCTGTGTGTTGAGTTATTTTGAGGGCATACCAAATTTACAGTTATACAAGTTGTACACTGACTACTGTACTTCACATTGTATTAAAGTTTCATATCTTCAGTGTTATTCCGTGAAAAGATATAATACAATATTTACAAAAAATGTGAGGTGTGTACTGACTTTTGTGAGATACTGTATATGGTGATGATGTGGTGGTATTATTCAGTCACTCTGTGGTGTTGATATGTAATCATGGTGTTGTGGTATTATTCAGTCACTATGTGGTTGTGATATGTGGTCATGGTGTTGTGATATTATTCAGTCGCTATGTGGTCATGGTGTTGCAGTATTATTTAGTCACTATGTAGTGGTGATATGTGGTCATGATGTTGCTGTATTTTTTTATGTATAGTGGTATGTATAGTGGTATCACTGATAATATTAGTCTTGGTTTGGTCAGTAACAATACTGTAATATTTGCTTCCTGTATACTGGCATTATGTGGTCACTGTATAACTATTATATACAGTAGAGATATCATCCACTTAACATTGTCTTACAACTATTTCTATGGATTTGTGTAATTATAATATATATTTATAGACCCCAGTTATACCGCTGTTGTGTTGGCATTGGTCTGCTGGAGACTCGGGGCATGATTCTGTTATGTTGGGCATGGTTAAAGGCATGTCCTGGTCTTATGTTATGTGTTTGGACGGGGTTAGAGTCATGTCCTGGTGTGACATCATGTGTTCGGCCGTGGTTTCAGGTGTGTCATGGTGTGATGTCATGTACTTGGAGGCATGGCCTGATGTGTCCCTCTTTGCAACCTCTGAAAGTTGGGAGGATTTGGAGGAGGATGTCAGGGACGTCATAACCTTTTCTGGCTTACCCTGCCTATACAAAGCAACTGCCCCAAAAAGGGGCCAACTCACACTTGAACCTCATCCTGACCAAACCCTGGCCAAGCAGAGAGCAAACAGATGACAATCAAAGACACAACAGAAAACAAATAGGTATCAATGTCAAGCTGGGACACATAGTTGCAGGCTCAAGGGTGGATAAAGGCCTGTCAGCCGCATAGTGGGGTACAAAATATGCTGGCCTAAAATTAGCTCAGGACAGGATTGGTGGGACAGAAGAGTGGGAGGTCATGAAGGTATACGTTACCATGCAGTTCAAAGTCGTCCGGGACACTTCTGGAGCCTCTCAATACGGCTGTTGGAAATCGATCTGGTCTCTGAACCCCTCACTGTACACCGACCAGGCATCCCACTGTGCTGATGAAGGCTTTGACGTTCTTGGCACTGTCATCTCAGACTGTGATATGTGAGATGGGGGTCGGCTCTTGTCTCACAGTTTGGTCTTTCTCCATCTCCCAATTCTCAGAGTGGCAGGGGCTTGTAGTCAGGATCACTTATTGGCAGATTTAGCTGTTCCCCAGCAGCAGCCCAGAATTAGCGTACTCCAACAGATTTACTGTAGCATACTATGGTGCCCGGCACAAGGTTGTGGTAGGCCAGGGGTCTGTGATGCCTCTTTATCACATGTCTGTTGACGAACACATGGTGCCAGATGCCATCCTCTTCAATAAATTCATACCTGGGACCAGCATGGGATTTTAGAACAGTCCTGGTATTGCGACAAACGGCTAGCCAGGGATCTCCTTCTTCCCTGTCATCCAGGAAGGCCTCTGCCAACCGCTCCACCTTTCTCTGCTCCCCAATCGACATACATATGATAGCGATGTTTTACTCTGGGGGGCTGTAGGCATCGTACTGGATTTGGCTTGGCAGTGATAAACCTTGAGATCACAGACTCGGGCACAGGAGCAGGCACCGATATGGGCACAACAGCGGGTTTGGCCGGGGCTTCGGACAGATTACTCATGGGTTGGACAACTGGTACAGTTGCTTGCAGAGTTTCCTCAGAAGCTGCAGGTGCAGATGGAGGGCTATCAATGCAAACCCGTTTCATAAGAACCATCTCCATGTACTTAATGTAACGGAGTAAAGCAGCTCCATCTCCAAAAAAACATTTTGGTATCGGGCTCGGGGTGACAGGTCTTATGCTGGGATAGTGGTTCTCTTGTACTTGCGCGGAGGTGGAATAAACTGGCAAATTGGAAGCCATCACTTAGGCAGTGCGGGCCAATAGTAAGGCGCGTGACAGCTGCACTCTTCATAGAAATTCCTGCAGAAATTATCTGGCAACACTTTGGAGTCTTTGCACTTTTAACAAGCTTCTAGAAAAGTCTTTCTTGCTTTTGCTATGATGGTAACAGGTTTGTCCTCCGGTAGATCAGTCTTGCTAGAATTGTCTCCTTGTTCAGCAGGGTTGGTATGCTTGTTGGCACTAGCAGACATCAGTAGCAGAGATGTTGCGCCTTCAACACCCTCTCAACAGCTCACAGTTTGGCGGGAGTCCTGTAGGTGGGCTAAACTTTTGTCACGCCTCTCTTCTTCTTTTTCTCCATTTAGTTCATGGCAATGATAATGTAGACACTCCTCTAGATTCTCGATTTGAGGGGTCTTTTGTAAGGGTACTCCCCTTCTTTTTCATGCCAATTTGGTGGGGTAAGTTGTTTACTTCTTCTTGGGGTGTGCTGGCAGAAACTTTTTTGTGGGCAAAACAACAGATTGGCTCCAAAAGGATGACATGATTGTGGCAAAATGGCAACAGATCAACAATGCTTGTAATCTACATGGGTAGCTGGAAAAAAACAATCTCGATACAGTCCATAGTCAGCAATAAAGATGCTAAGGGATGCCTGTCTAGCTCAGATACCTTTTAATTCAAGATTACTGATTAACTCTGGTTGAAGTGGTATTCAGGGACTGCTGACATCTTGGTGGCAGAAGATTCATCCTGCTTGTGACACCAAAACTTGTGGAGGCCAATGGGGTCGAGCAGTGGAGAGGATGGGAGTGGTAGTGGCTTGCACTGGGCCCTCTCACACTTGTCATGGTGACTGTCACTCACCAAACCTCTCATACTTTCCCCCGGCCTCAGCACAGTGGTGGGGGGATCTTACAGCTTGATATAGATGTTACCAACCCCCAGGGCACACTTCATGATGGTGGTGGTGGTCCTCCTGCTCTCTTGATTTTGTGGTGTTGTAGGGAAGCGCCTATGATGTTGTACAGCGTGCAGGAAGCAGATGAAAGGTTAACCGTTGAAATAAAGCTTCACTTGACCATTTTATTTCTCGGCAAGATGTACAACATGGCATCTCTTTTTTTAGTACACAACCCTTCTCACACTTGCATTTCAGCTAGCAGCCATCAGAGGCCCTTTCTAAAATCGTTCTCCTGTGGTTTGCGCGGAGTTTGCAAACTACAGGAGAACTGACATCCTAACACTTCCAGATAGACTACAAGGGGATAGCAGAGCAACCCCAGGAGATCTGGATATAGACAGGCCAGGCCAAATTCGATCTGGACTCCAGTCTGGGTGGTAGACCAGCGGAGGACTTCCTATGTGCTACCTGTCATGTACACCTCCATAGTGTACTTGTTCAAGGGATCTCCTCCCAATACAACCTCCCTCCCAGACACAGTCCCCTAATATAATACTGATTCCCAGACACAACCTCTACCAATATAAAACAGCCCCCCCAACACAGCACCCCCAATATTATACAGGACCCCCAAGACACAGCCCCTGAATATAATGCAGATCCCCACACAGCCCTCAAAGATTACACAGCCCCCGCAGACAGAGCACCTCCTAGTATAATGCAGACCCAACCTGACACAGCCTACACCTAATATAATGCAGCCCCCCCCCCTTCAGATACAGTTCCCCCACACATCGAGCCCAAATATAATTCAGGACCCCCAGACACAGCCCCCCAATATAATACAGCCGCACACTATAATGCAGGACCCCTCAGACACAGCCTCCCAATAAAATACAGGACCTCCCAGACACACTGCCCCAATACAATACAGCCGGCCAATATAATAAAGAACCCAATATAATACAGTCCCCTCAATAAAATACAGATCCCCCAGCCATAGTTCCCCAATATAATATAGATCTCTCTAGACACAGCCCCCCAATAAAATATTGCCCCCATCAAGACACAGCCCTCTCCTTATATAATATAGATCCCCCAGACACAGCCCCCCAAGACACAGCCGCCTCCTTATATAATATAGAACCCTAAGACACAGCCCTCAAACTATAATACCATACCTCCCAACTGTCCCTGTTTTGGAGGGACAGTCCCTATTTTTAACCCTTGTCCCTCTGAGCTGTATAAATGTCCCTCTTTTTCATTTGGGAAATAGATTTGCATCAATAAATTGACTGGTTAGAGACATGGCCTGATGTGTTCCTCTTTGCAATCTCTAAAAGTTGGGAGGTATGCAATACAGCCCCAAGACACAGTTCTCCCGCGTACATAATACAGGTCACCCCAGAAACACAGCCCCAATATAAAACAGCCCCCCCAACACTGCTCTCCCCCTTATATAATACAGGCCACCAAGACTCAGCAGCCCAAAATAATGCAGCCACCCCAAATATAATACAGGCCCCCTAGGCTCAGCTCACCCCTTATATAATACAAGTACCACTACCCCCCAAGATACAGCCCTCTTCCTTATATAAAACCCCCCCTCAACACACAGCCCACCCCCGGCTCGGACTGGGCCACGGGGGGTTTGTTCAACCCCCCCGGGGGGCCCCCCCCCCCCCCCGAGCTGCTGGGGGCACCGGAGGTAGTGCCGTCGCTCCCCGGGGCCCGTCCGCCGCATCCGGTCTCTGAACGCCCGGGACATGAGTCCCGAGCATTCAGAGACAGGGCTTGGAAGTCGGGGACTAATGTCCCCGGCTCCCGGGGCTGCGCGGTGTCAGCGGAGCGGAACGCTGCCGGCGCTCCGCTCCGCTGTACACTCTGGCAGGCTTCAGGCGTTAGACCTGAAGCCTGCCAGGCGCCGGCCTCTAATGGTGACGTAGGCGGCGCTGTGACGTCACATCACAGCGCCGCCTATGCTGAGCGCCACTAGAAGCCGGCGGCAGCTCGGAATGAGCAGAAGCGTCCAGGAGTGGCCAGGAGCGGGAGTGGCTGTTGTTATTTTTTTTAAACTGCATAAAAGGGGGCCCTGACCACTTAAAAGGAGGCCCTGACTACATTAAAGGGGGCCCTGGCCACTTAAAAAGGGGCTCTGACTACATAAAAGGGGGCCCTGACTACATAAAAGGGGGCCTTGACCACATAAAAGGGGGCCCTGAACACATAAAAGGGGGCCCTGAACACATAAAAGGGGGCCCTGAACACATAAAAGGGGGCCCTGGCTACATAAAAGGGGGCCCTGACTATATAAAAGGGGTCCCTGACTGCCTAAAACTAAATGGAGCCCTGGCTGCCTAAAACTAAATGGGGCCATGACTGCCTAAAACTAAATGGAGCCATGACTGCCTAAAACTAAAGGGGGCCCTAACTACCTGCACACTAGCTAAATGGGGGCCCTGACTTCCTGCACACTAGCTAAATGGGGGCCCTGGCTTCCTGCACACTAGCTAAAGGGGGCCCTGACTTCCTGCACACTAGCTAAAGGGAGCCCTGACTTCCTGCACACTAGCTAAAGGTGCCCTGACTTCCTGTATACTACTTCAAGGGAGACCCTAACTGCCTGTAGGGGAAGGGGCTCCCTAACTGCTTGCAGCCTATATAAAGGGGGCCTAACTGGGGCAACCACCTACCTACAGCCTAACTAACTGGGACTTACCAACACCTACCTACAGCCTACCTACCTGGGGCCACCAACCTAACTGTAGCCTATCAACTTGCCTAACTGGGGCCTGCTTATCTACCTGGGGGCTATTTACCTACCACCCATGGCTAGGTACCCACCAACCAATCAGTGGCTGGCCTACTAACTTATCCAGCAGGGGTCTACCTACCTAAAGAGGGCCTATCTAGTTACCTGAGGCCTTGCCCATTTGCCTACCTACCTGGTAATATACTTGAGAGGAAAGCAGCCCATAGTTGTAACATTATCTCCAGGGAGTTAGCCCTCTCCCCACCCTCCAACCCTCTAAGTTATGGCTTGTACCCGCTTATGGCGGTGAGGTGCGTGACCAAGGGAAATGTGGAGGGGATATTGTGTGTTGGCTGATGTTGGTGGATATGGATGGACCTACTTAGTCCTGTGTCTATGATATGTTAGACTGACAGATGTGTGAGACAGACAGATATGTGACTCACTGGTATTGTATACTACACAATACAGTTCTTTTTTGAACACTGTATTATGTGGTAAAATGGGCGCATTTATGTCCGAGAGGCCGGTAATATTTTCATGTACAGTAGGGTGGCCCCCCAAGATCAACTCCCCTGTGGGCCCCAGACCCCCCAGTCCGACACTGTTCCAACCCTAATATAATATTGCCCCCCCTATAATATAGATCACCCCTCAGACACAAACCAATTCTCCCCTTGCCTTTTACCTCCTCCCTCACCCTCAAAATAAAACAGACCCCCAAACACATAGACTGAAAAAATAACTTCTCACAACAAAGTTTGCCACTCACCCTGTAATATGAAGTCTAGTTCAAGCAGACGTCAGGAGAGGAGGAGGGGTGGCACTGACCGTGCAGCATTGATACAAGTACAGGCAGACTTCAGTGAGGAGATCATAAAGCTGAAGCAAACATTGGGCAGCAGCACTACAGCCCAAGGTCAACTCACTGTTCAGGAGCTTCCTGGGCTGTTGACATGTAGTCAAGCTGCCCAACGTCCACTCCACATTGCACATTAACAGCTGCAAAGTGAACTGCTCCTGCCTCTGATGAAGGATGCGGTGGCCGGGACTCCAGTGGAGGTGGGCCCCATAACAGTTGCTACGGGTGCTACTCTGGTGGTTCTGCCATTGGCAGTAGCAAATCAGAAGACAGGAGAGTTACTGAAACACAAGCTAAATTCCAGAGCCACAGAAATCCAAACACCAATATCCACAAACACAGCAGCCAGGATACTAGCGCACTCACAGGTATAGACTGAGGAAACAGGCAGCTTTAAATACCCCACCTCAGCCAGGGGTTGGATCAGGGACTTAACCCCTGAGATTCTGTTCCAAACCCAGGATTAGACTACATATCAGTAACTCTTAAAGAGGTAGGCACACAATACTAGCAAAAGACCTGTTTGTAGTAATTGGAAAATATGGGGGTTGTGTGATAATGGGGAGCTTGAAGATTTGTGGGGGAGGCATTGGCAGAAGTTTATATGTGACAGAGGAAGGGGGATGGGGCAGCAGTCTATATGTAAGAGAGAAGGGATGAGCAGAATTCCATATATGACAGAAGAGGAGGCCATGAGCAGCAATCTGTAATTGACACACTATGTGGATGGAGCAGCAGTATATACAGTATCTCACAAAAGTGAGGACACCCCTCACATTATAATTCTGTGGACAACACTAAAGGTATGACACTTTGATACAATGTAAAGTATTCACTGTACAGCTAGTATAACAGTTTAAATTTTGTGTATCCTCAAAATAACTCAACCCAGACAGCAATGTCTAGACTGCCAGCAACTAAAGTAAGTACACCCCTAGGTGAAAACGGATAAATTGTGCACTATTTGCCACTGTACCTTTACAGTGTCATGTGACTCATTAGTGTTACAAGATCTCAAGTGTGAATGGGGAGCAGGTGTGTTAAATTTGGTGTTATCGCTTTCACAATATCTCGTACTCTGGTAGTTCAACATGGCACCTCATGGCAAAGAACTCTCTGAGGATCTGAAAAAAATCATTTTTGCTCGACATCAAGATGGCTTAGGCTATAAGAAGATTGCCAACACCCTGAAAATGAGCTGCAGCATGGTGGCAAGGACTCAATGTCATAATCCAGAGATTGTCTTTTCAAAATAGGTGTATGAGTGCTGCCAGCATTGTTGCAGAGGTTAAACTGGTGGAAGGTCAGCCTTCTATAGATGATACACAAGAGAGCCTGCAGTTTACTGAAGACATGCAGACTAAGGACACGGATTACTGGAACCATGTCCTGTGATCTGATGAGAACAAGATAAACTTATTTGGTTCAGATGGTGTCAAACGTGTGTGGCAACAGCCAGATGAGGAGTACAAAGACAAGCGTGTCTTGCCTACGGTCAAGTATGTTGATGGGAGTGTCATGGTTTGGGGCTGCATTAGTGCTGCTGGCTTAGAGAGCTACAGTTCATGTACTGTAACATACTGAAGCAATGCATGATGGCTCGTTAGGTAGGTTGGTAGACCCCAGGTAGGTAGGTAGGCAACAGTAAGTCCCCAAGTAGGTAGGTGGGCACCAGTAGGGCCCAGATAGGTAGACAATAAATAGGCACTAGGTAGGTAGGCGGTAGATAGGCCCCAGGTATGTATGTAGGCCACAGGTTGATGGATAAGTCCCAGTTAGGCTAAGGTAGGTAAGAAGATTGGGCCTATATAGGCAGTAGTTAGGCCCAAGCTAGGTAAACGGGCCCCATGTAGGTAGATAGGCAGGCCTCAGATAGATAGGTAAACGGTAGGTATATCCCAGGTAACTAAGTAGGTAGGCTGTATGTGGGGCCCACATAGGTAGGTAGGCTATAGATAAGCCCTACGGAGGTAGGTAGGCTGTTGGTGGGCCCCAGGTAGCTAGGTAGGCCGGCTTTAGGTGGGCCCACATAGGTAGGTAGGCTTTAGGTGGCCCAACATAAATAGGTAGGCTTTAGGTGGGCCCAACATAGGTAGATAGGTTTAAGGTGAGCTCCATATAGGTAGGTAGGCTTTAGGTGGTCCAACAGGGATAGGTAGGATTTAGGTGGGCCCTAGGTAGGTTGGTAGGAAGGCCGGACTCCTTTAGTAGAAAAAAATAAAAAATAATTAACTCACCTCTTTCCCATTCCTCTGACGCGATGAGTGCAGGCCGAGTTCTCCCTGTGAAGCCTGACACAGGCGATGCAATGATGTGATGTCATCATGCCGCCCACGTCAGCGCTGGAGGCAAACGCCTGGTATGCTTAAGGCCTAAAGCTTTAGGCTTACCAGGAGGATTAGCGGAGCAAATCGCCATTCAGTCACTGCCTCTGAACGCTCTATGGTGGTGATCCCCGGCTGCTATGGTGGTAGTTCCACCTCTGGTACACAAGCTCTGCAGACATGTAAGTGATTATAGTGCAGTTACATTCAGGGACTTACAGGTCTTCCCTGATGGGAGGCGTTCACTTTCCCTTTTTTTTCTTTATCCTGCCAAGACCACCATGAGGAATTCTCCAGACCATGACTCGTCCCTGCAGAATTAACCACACAAACATCTTTGAATTCTAACACTTCCAGCACCTCTCTACTTGTGCCCACCTCTGTACAAATTCCCTATGGGAGATAGCTGGAGGTGAGGGGTCTATTAGGTGATAGGTAGAGGTGGTTTTGGTTTTATGGATAATAGGTGGAAGCTGTATTTTGTGTTGGCACTAGGACACATAACACAATGGCAGGGAGAGGTGGGAGAGATGGGTATAGAGCACAACTGACAGGCACAGTCTCCTTGGAGGGGCTTAGGGCCATCCCTCTTTGGATTGTGCTGTGGCTGTGACCTGTACCCCCCAGAATCATATAGTGCAGTTTGAACTCTGTACCCCATAAGCCCAGAAGATCAGGCATGATTTTCAGTGTGTGTAGGAGATTACCATCAGAAGTTGACCCTCTTATCTGATAGTCTATTTCTGGGGTGGCTTCAGGCTGATATTTTTAGCATGGGAAGGGACCAATTTCCATGGACCTTCCCATCCTTATAGTATGCTGATAGTATAGTATGTACTAGTACAAAATCACAAAGTTGCCATTTATATGTGGTACCAGCTCAATCTCAGCCTTTCAAGTGGAGTTTTCTCAATCTCCCCTATAATTATACTTGAATACAACTAAAGGCTTAACATGAAACCTATTAGTGATGCTTTTCACTTATTTCTTTAATAATCAGCCCATAGTTTGGGAGACAATGCTCGACCAGGTTTGGGTGGTTTGGGCAGGGTGGGCGAGGGGAGGGAAGAGTTGTTGTTTTTCATCAGTATGGGTGTGTGTGTTGGCTGCTTGTTGTGGGGTGTGTGTATGCGTTTGCTCCAGCGTGGAGACTAAACTCCAAATGGTTACAGGTTCCGGAGGTGGCGGACAGTTGCAGGTCTGAAATGGAACATTACAGTGGGAAAAAGGAGGGACTGTTTCAGAACCTGTAGTTGTTGAATGGGAGGCGCGACTAAGGCTGTGAATTGAAGCGTAAACGATGCATAAATGCCATTGCTTCCTATAGAGTCTCGCTTAACAAAAAAAGGGTCGAGATGGAGTTGAAGTTAGCTTTAGCGGAGTCAGAATACACATCCTACTCTGATCAGAAGCACAGAGAGGAGTTTGAGAGGCTGCAGAGAGCCTATAACTTGCTCTTATCCCAATATACTCAAAAAAGGTTACTCAACTCAGAAGGGGTCATGGTAACTGACCCAGGGGGAATCTCGAAACAGTTTGCAAATTACTACACTTTCCCTAATACCTCTCTAAAATTAATTACACGAATATAGAGCTTCATGTTTGTGGAAAATCATTTCCCTGCCCAAAATTGTCAAAAGAGGCGAGGAGAGATTTTTTAAAGAGCCCAATCACTGACTGATGAAATTCAAGAGGGCAAATTGGGCATATGGCCTGTCCTCAAGCTTCCGGGTCTCGACGGTCCTACCAGCTGAAAGGTTCAAGTTGTACTAAGAGGAGAGTAGCAGTCCGCCTAGAAATTGCTAATTCAAACATGACTTTGAAAGAGGGCTTTGTTTGCCTCCAAATCTTTACAATAGCTACCAATTGGTCTTATACAACAGGGCAAACCACTAGATGCCTGTACTTCATATAGACCCATCTCCCTCATAAATCTAGACGTTAAAATATTGGCGAAGGTCTTAGCGACCCGCCTTAACTCCATAATCCTCTCTATTATCGGGGTAGACCAATCAGGGTTTATGCCTGGGAAATCCATGGATATTAATCTGAGTAGGCTATATACGAATTTGCAGCTGCAACATGACAATTCTGGACATAGAGTGATAGCATAACTCGACAACGAAAAAGCTTTTGACTCCATAGAATTGAGATTAATTTGGGCGGTTTTGCAATTCATGAACTTCCCGACTGATTTTCTTAAATGGCTAAATATTTTATATTTGAAACCCAAAGGGAGAGTGTTGGTAAATGGTTACTTGTCCTCTCAGGTCTCTCTGGAGAGAGGAACTCGGCAGTGTTGCCCTCTGTCACCCCTTTTATTTGCGCTAGCCATAGAGCCCTTGTCTATTTTGATAAATAATAATCCGATGATTGAAGGTTGGGATATAAAGGGAGTGACAGAAAAAGTTTCGTTATATGCTGACGATTTGTTAGTATATTTGGCCAACCCGCGGGCATCTTTGGAGGCGCTCCTTGATGTTGTGGATAGCTATTGTGTTTTTTCTGGCCTGAAGGTTAACTGGTCAAAATTGGTGCTGTTTCTGGTGGATAAGGTGGGAGAAGAAGATGTATCCCCTCGTTGTCGACTGGAAATTTCCTGGGTATCCAAATCCACAGGGATGTTACACGGTTTACAGCTCTCAATGTGGCCACAATGGTTCAGGAATTTTCGCAAAAATTTACCACATGGAGAACTTTGCCCTTGACCCTTATAGGTCACATTAATGTCATAAAAATGGTGTTTCTAACGAAACTGCTATACTTATACAGAGCAGCACCAGTCTTTCTCCCCCGAGCTCACTTCTAGACTCTTGAGAGGTTAATGTCTTCTTTCTTATGGAACAGGGGAACCCCCAGGTTAAGCAGGTCTACATTAAAAGCCACTTATGAACATGGAGGTCTGGCTCTTCCAGACTTTTATATATACTATGTTGCGGTTCAGCTCTCCTATGCGGGTTGGTGGATTAGGGCAGACCGCAACAACCCGGCGGTGGTCCTTGAGGCAGCTATGGTAGGGTCCTACGAGGCCTTGGCCAACTTGGTGTACATAAAGGGGAGATATCACCTCCCACACTATACATCTAGCATGACGGCCACGGTGACCATCTGGCAGAAATATGTGGAAATATACAGGGGCGATAGAAGTGGAGAATACTGATCTCCATATATCCCTTTATGGAGAAACGTAAGGCTGGTGGAGCTAGTTTCTCTAGAGGATTTTGAGATGTGGCCTCAGAGGGGGGTGAAGTATTTGGGCCAATTGTATGTACAGGTGCGATTCTTCGATTTCTCTGAAATATCCGCCTTGTGTGGCCTCCCTCGGTCTGCTCTGTTCAAATACTTACAACTTCATCATGCATGTTTTAAGCAGTTTGGAGGGGGCAGTATCCAGTTGGACTGTGGGGGGTTGGAGCGAATAGCTAGGAGGGAGGACTCTTCAAAGCAGGTATCTATCTTCTATCAAAATATTATGGGATGCCAGACTTCACCACTGGAAAAAGCCTTTGAGAAATGGAAATTTGATATCCCAGGACTAGAATCTTATCATAGAGATGAATTGGCTTCTTCATGGAGATCCACTGTAATAAGCGCAAGAGATCAATTAATACAAGCTAAATGGCTTCACAGAGCTTACTTCACTCCGGTCCGTCTGGCTCGGATGGGTAAATTGCCCTCTCAAACCTGTCTAGGTGCAAAAATGGCACAGGGAACGCTGATCCATATGGTCTGGACTGCCCCTCTATCCAAACCATTCTGGTCCCGAGTTCACTCATTTCTAAACGAGACGCTGGATTCCCGGGAGTAGTGCCCCAATAAATAGCTTTAGGCCTGGTAGACATCTCTTTCCCAAATAAAAATGAAAAGGAAATAATATAGACTATTAATGTTCTATGCTAAGAAGTCACTTCCCCCAAATTGGGAAGCCGCCTAAGATGCCCTCCCCTTGGGAAACTTTGGGGAAGCAACTTATCAATAGTGATTTACCAATGTACAGACTTACTTATGAATCCAGAGGAGCTCCTCAGAGATTTTCAGAAGGTTGGAGTTTATGGATTGCAGCACATTCAACATAGATTCTGAAGTGCCTTCTGGGTTCTAGATGTCGGGGTGGTTTGACTGATATTTTATTATTTTTTGTGCGAGTGTGTTTTTGTGTGGTGCGTTTGGGTATGAATGGTTGATTAGACCGCCTATATAACAGATTGGTCAGGCATGGTATTCTTATATATCTCTTGTCTCTCCTAAATTCTGTTGCATATGGTTATACATAAGAGCTCCGGCATTAGATTGACTGACTACCGGAACCGGCTACTCATGTAATGCTGTCTTTGGCTGTATTTGATGGTTTCTGACTGAGATGTTCAATGTTCTTTTTGTATAACACTTGAAAATTGCAAGATAAACACTTAAAAAAAAAAAAATTATTCACGGTGTATACGCGCCGTGAATAATTAATGTCTTTGGAGCCAGCGGGCTGCCGCCCCCCCCCCCCCCCTCCGTGCACACGGCGTAATTGCGGGCAAAATACGTCCTGCAATTATTGCCTTACACTTCTCAGGCCATAGCTGGCTTGAAAGAAGGACCTTCAAGCTGTCCTCTTGCTGCTGTGCTCTCAGAACTCACAGAGGGGAAATCAGAGAGAGTAACGGGTATAGGGGAACTTTAAAAAAACTCTATATAAAAACAGCCAGCCAATGAAAAAAATGCATATAATAGTCTATGTAATTGTCAATATGTGATGGTAGTTTCCTTTAAGTGTTTTACAAATCTTGCAGCTACAGGAAATTACTGGTGGAGGTGACTGCTGCTAAAGTGAGACCTACTGATTATAAAATTCAAGGGTTCACTTACTTTTTCGCTCTGTACTGTTGGCCTTTACTCACTGGGCTGAAAAAAGTACATGAACCTTACAGCTGTTTGTGTATGATTAGTTTAGTTTGTCCTTGGGTATAATTGTGACTTGGCAATTAGAACACATTGGGGCAGATTTATCAAAGCAGTTGCTCCAGAATTCTGGCTCAATTTGCGCCAAAAATAATGTCTTACAAGCTTTACACTACATTTACTATGTGTTTTAGATAGTTTCAGATGCTTCTGTGCCTTGTCCGACAAAGGGGCGTGTCCTTGAAAAGGGGCATGGCTTCGCATAAATGGCGGCGTGGCTAAAATGAGACAAAAATGCGGCAGAATTTTGTCGCAGTTTCTGGAGTAAAAGCCAACTTAATTGTGGTACAAAGTTAGATTAGACAGTTCTAACCTGCGCCACATTTATCAACACTGTGATAGATGTGGCGCATTGTAAGACTGCCTGGTCTAACTTTACGTTGTCTAAGAGTTAGACACTATTGATAAATCTGCCCCATTGTTTCAGTAATCAATACAGAAATCCAGGTAATTCCAAAGGGTCCAATTACTTTTTCCAGCAACTGTAGTGCCTTAGTATGATACCATATTCCAGGGCTGTTCAATTCAATGGTTACTGCCGCAATCAAGATTCATTATCCTTCAGGTAAGGTTGATGTTCTGGAGGCCAAAGTTTGCTGGTTCATCGGAGAAGCATTGGTGGCCTGGAAGCTGAAGTGGTTTATTCACTGCAACAGAGGCAGTCGGCTGGAGGCAGGCTTGGACTGGCCCACAGGGGAAAGTCCCGGTGGGCCAATGAGCATGGCAGACCTAAAGTTTCTTTTAAACTGCATATAGAGGCAGGAAGGCAAAGAGAGGCAAAAAGCAAGAGGCCGAGTATAAGTAGATGTAATGTGGGCCCCCAGAACCAACTCCACTGGTGGGCACCATAATCAACTCCACAGGTGGCCCCCAGAATGAAATTCCACTGGTGGGCCCTAGGCACCCCAGTCCGACACCGGCTGGAGACCTGGAAAAATGTGATGAAGAATGCCCAGAGGTTCTCACTGAGAAGCAGATGGTGAGTAGTGGGCTGAAATAGTGCAGCTGTAGAAAGGGGAAGCTTGCAGGGATCTGTGTGAGAGTCATCAGCCGGCGGAGATGTCAGTTCTGAGTAGTTTACTGGGAGCAGTGAGAGTTGTAAGCCCAGACGGAGACACAGAAGCTGGGATTGAGGGGAGGCCTCAACCCTGAATCTGAAACTGTAGAACTGCACATAGCCTGACCAGGAAGTGTGAGCCTGAGGCGGTAGAACCGTCGACAGCCTGAATAGGAAGTGTAAGTCTGAAGCTGTAGAACCGGAAACAACCTGAACAGGAAATAGGAGCCTGAAGCTGTAGAACCGCCGACAGCCTGAACAGGAAGTGTAAGTCTGAAGCTGTAGAACCAGCAACAACCTGAACAGGAAATAGGAGCCTGAAGCTGTAGAACCGCCCACAGCCTGAACAGGAAGTGTAAATCTAAAGCTGTAAAAGCACCCACAGCATGACTAGGAAGTGTGAGTCTAAAGCTGTAGAACTGTCCACTGCCTGAACAGGAAGGGTAAATTTAAAGCTGGTGAACCACCCACAGCCTGACTAGGAAGTGTGAGTCTAAAGTGGTAGAACTGCCCACAGCCTGACCAGGAAATGTGAGTTTGAAGCTGTAAAACCGCCCATAGCCTGAACAGGAAGTGGGAGTCTGAAGCAGTGGAATTGCCCGCAGCGTGGACAGGAAGTGTAAGTATGAAGCTGTAGAACCACCCACAGCCTGAACAGGAAATGTAAGTCTGGAGCAGTAGAACCACCCACAGCCTGAACAAGAAGTGGGAATCTGAGGCTGCTTGTGGCTCTGTAAACAGCATGGTAAGACAACCCCTTAAAGCATGACATTGTTGTTAAAGAAAAAAAATTACATTTTGTATTTCACCAATTGAGTCTGTAAATGTATCTTTTAAAGGCTCCCATACAAGAGACCTTGTATAAGATAAAAAGTATAATTTTGGTTATAAATCTACCCAAAGAATATCCAAAAAAGCAGGTTTTTGATAAAAAAAAATCTAAAAATAGGGATGTCTGGGGAGAAAAGATGGAATTGGGTAAAAAGCAAAAGGAAAAGGAGCCCTGCATCCTACTGATATACATAGAGTAGAGGAGACCATATAGCAAAGAGGTAAACTATGCCCCTTTTAAGATGGTGCTTGACAAAAACCAACCACCTGGGACAAAAGCTCCTCATGCCACCTCCTTCTTTTTATCACAATTTTCAGATCTCTGTGCAGGTCTTTATGCCCATTAAAACGGGTTCCTTCTTTTTAGGAGCCCCATAACAGACATATGGGCTATTTAACCCACACTCCAGCATACACTCTTGCTGTTTAGGCCTGCATGGACATTTTTCAACTCTTTATGACAGTCATAGAGGGATGAAATCGAGTAACGTGGGACCTAATGCTTTTCTCCAGGGGTCACCATGAGATTCAGCATTGTACATAGCCCAGGTTTAGTATTTACAGATATTTGAGCTTAAGACTTCAGAACCCTTCCCCTTAAATTCTCTCCCGAACACTTCATCATCAAACCACCGCTCTGCCAGGACTAGCAGCTCACAAGCAGAAGAGCAGCCAAGAGTGGGCAATAGGAATTAGGTGTGAGATTCATCATCAGCTCCTAAATGGAGAGACTATATAAGTTCTATGACCCACAGCTGCATCGCTGTAAAGAGTCAAGGGTTGGGAGGAACCAGAGCATCGGACCAGCTGGATATTTTCCTACCTAGGCTAAAGGCCCCAGTAGAGTCACTCTCAGTGGTCTTAGACTTGCATCTATGCTGGACTTTAAAATAGTCTATTTAGTGCTCCCTTCTTCATGTTTGTTCAGTAAGAAGCTTTTCCACACTTGGAAGGGGAGTGACTGAGGTTCCTCTTGAGCCAAAAATACCAAAAAGACGAGAAAAAAGGTTACAAACTTCAGCATCAGTTATATCCTTCAGGTGGTATAGAGCGTTCCCATGTCAATCCTTTTATATACTATATATTTTGAGATTTTCTGGGTAGTAATCTGAGGTAGCATAAAAGTAGCCTAAATTAATGTAAAACCCTAATAAGAATTAAGACTGCTAGCTAAAGGAGTGTTCCCATCATAGACTTTGATGGCATATCAATAGAATATGCTCAAATTCTGATAGGTGAGACTGTCAAGTTGATGGTTTATGGAAAACATTATAATCTGTTCTATTTATTACATCCTTATAAAGCTCACAAGCAGTGTCGGACTGGGGGGTCTGGGGCCCACAGGGGAATTGATCTTGGGGGGGGCCCACCATACTGTACATGAAAATATTACCGGCCTCTCGGACATAAATGCGCCCATTTTACCACATAATACAGTGTGCAAAACAGAACTGTATTGTGTAGTACAATAGCAAGTTAGTCACACGTCTGTCAGTCTAACATATCATAGACACAGGGCTAAATAGCTCCATCCATCTCCCCCTCCGCCCACATACAATATCTCCCTCCACCCGCATACAATATCTCCTCCGCACACATACATTATCCCCTCCGCCCACATACAATATCCCCCTCCACCCACATACAATATCCCCCTCCCACCACATACAATATCCCCCTCCACCCACATACAATATCCCCTCCACCCACATACAATATCCCCCTCCACCCACATACAATATCTCCCTCCACCCACATACAATATCCCCCTCCACCCGCATACAATATCTCCCTCCACCCGCATACAATATCCCCCTCCACCCGCATACAATATCCCCCTCCACCCGCATACAATATCCCCCTCCACCCGCATACAATATCCCCTCCACCCACATACAATATCCCCCTCCACCCACATACAATATCCCCTCCACCCACATACAATATCTCCCTCCACCCGCATACAATATCCCCCCTCCACCCGCATACAATATCCCCCTCCACCCGCATACAATATCCCCTCCACCCGCATACAATATCCCCCTCCACCCGCATACAATATCCCCCTCCACCCACATACAATATCCCCCTCAACCCACTTACACTATCCCCTCCACCCACATACACTATCCCCCTCCACCCACATACACTATCTTCCTTCACCCGCATACAATATCCCCCTCCACCCGCATACAATATCCCCCTCCACGTTTCCCTTGGTCACGCACCTCCCCACCTTCTAAAATAAACACCAGCAAGAAAGAAAGTGTAACTCCTATCACAGGGTCAGGTGTTCCCTCACTCTTACAATCAGGGACACATGTACTCTGCCACTATACCCGCGCCAATATAACTTACAACATATAGAGACCACATAGCGGTCAGACACCAGCTCAGGTATAACCTACAACACCACCATATAGAGACCACATAGTGGTCAGACACCAGCTCAGGTATAACCTACAACACCACCATATAGAGACCACATAGAGGTCAGACACCAGCTCAGGTATAACCTACAACACCACCATATAGAGACCACATAGAGGTCAGACACCAGCTCAGGTATAACCTACAACACCGCCATATAGAGACCACATAGAGGTCAGACACCAGCTCAGGTCACATCACATTACAATATAAAAAATAATCCCTGAAATGAGGGACTCACCGGAGACGTCTTGACTGAGGAGTCGTTCTCTTCTCTTGTGTCGTTCTTTTTCCCTTCTCTTCTGCATCCGTTCCACACCGCCATGATGACTTGTCCCGGCCACAACTCATCCCTGCAGAAATTACACACAAATATCTTAGAATCCTCAATTTTCCAGCATCTCTTTACCCATTCCCACCTCTGTACAAACTTCCCAGGGGTAGGAGAGCGGGTACAAGCCTAGTATCCTAAGGGGTTGGAGGGTGGGGAGAGGCCCCAGGTAACTAGATAGGCCTTCTTTAGGTAGGTATGCCCCCGCTGGATAAGTTGGTAGGCCAGCCCCAGGTTGGTTGGTGGGTTCCTAGCCATGGGTGGGTAGGTAAATAGCCCCCAGGTAGATAAGCAGGCTACAGTTAGGCAAGTTGATAGGCTACAGTTAGGTTGGTGGACCCCAGTTAGGTAGGCTGTAGGTAGGTGTTGGTGAGTCCCAATTAGTTAGGCTGTAGGTAGGTGGTTTCCCCCAGTAAGGTAAGCTGTAGGTAGTTAGGGTCCCCTTTATATAGGCTGCAAGCAGTTAGGGACCCCCTTTAGGTAGTATACAGGAAGTTAGGGGTCTCCTTTAGGTACTATACAGTTAGGGGTCTCCTTTAGGTAGTATACAGGTAGTTAGGGGCCTCCTTTAGGTAGTGTGCAGGAAGTCAGGGCCCCCCATTTAGTTACTGTGTAGGTAGTCAGAGCCCCCTTAGTATTTAGGTAGCCAGGGCCCCCTTTAGTAGTCAGGGCCCCCTTAGTATTAGGTAGCCAGGGCCCCCTTTAGTAGTTAGGGCCACCCTGTAGGTAGTCAGGGCCCCCTTTGTAGTCAGGCCCCCCTTAGATTGCCAGGGCCCTCCCATGTAGGTAGCAAGGACCCCCCTTGTAGTCAGGGCCCCCCTGTAGATAGCCAGGGCCCCCCTGTAGGTAGTCAGGGCCCCCATGTAGTCAGGGCCCCCTTTGTAGAGAGGGCCCCCCCATGTAGGTAGCCAGGGCCCCCCATGTAGTTAGCCAGGGCCCCCCTTGTAGTCAGGGCTCCCTATAGGTAGCCAGGGCCCCTCTTGTAGCCAGGCCCCCCCTTGTAGCCAGGGCCCCCCTAGTAGCCAGGGCCCCCCTAGTAGCCAGGACCCCTTTTTGTAGCCAGGGCCCCCTTTTTGTAGCCAGGGCCCCTTTTTGTAGCCAGGGACCCCCTCTAGTAGTCAGGGACCCCCTCTAGTAGTCAGGGACCCCCTAGTAGCCAGGGCCCCCCAAGTAGCCAGGGCCCCCCTATAGGTAGCCCGGGCCCCCATGTAGTCAGGGCCCCCTTTGTAGAGAGGGCCCCCCCCTGTAGGTAGCCAGGGCCCCCCCTGTAGTTAGCCAGGGCCCCCCTTGTAGTCAGGGCCCCTCTTGTAGCCAGGACCCCCTTGTAGCCAGGGCCCCCTTTTGTAGCCAGGGCCCCCCCTAGTAGCCAGGGCCCCCCGTTTTGTAGCCAGGGCCCCCTTTTGTAGCCAGGGCCCCCTTTTTGTAGTCAGGGCCCCCCTCTAGTAGTCAGGGCCCCCCTTGTAGCCAGGGCCCCCTTTTGTAGCCAGGCCCCCTCTAGTAGTCAGGGCCCCCTTTTGTAGCCAGGGCCCTCCCATGTAGGTAGCAAGGGGCCCCCTTGTAGCCAGGGCCCCCTGTAGGTAGCCAGAACCCCCCTTGTAGTCAGGGCCCCCTGTAGATAGCCAGGGCCCCCCTGTAGGTAGTCAGGGCCCCCCTATAGGTAGCCAGGGCCCCCTTTGTAGAGAGGGCCCCCCATGTAGGTAGCCAGGGCCCCCCATGTAGTTAGCCAGGGCCCCCTATAGGTAGCCAGGGCCCCTCTTGTAGCCAGGCCCCCCTAGTAGTCAGGGCCCCCCTTGTTGCCAGGCCCCCCTAGTAGTCAGGGCCCCCTTTTGTAGCCAGGGCCCCCCTAGTAGCCAGGACCCCTTTTTGTAGCCAGGACCCCTTTTTGTAGCCAGGGCCCCCCTTGTAGCCAGGACCCCCCTTTAGTAGTCAGGGCCCCCCCTAGTAGTCAGGGCCCCCCTCTAGTAGTCAGGGCCCCCCTTGTAGCCAGGACCCCCCCCCTAGTAGTCAGGGCCCCCCTTTTTGTAGCCAGGCCCCCCCTAGTAGTCAGGGCCCCCCTCTAGTAGTCAGGGCCCCCTCTAGTAGTCAGGGCCCCCTCTAGTAGTCAGGGCCCCCCTTTTAGTAGCCAGGGCCCCCCTTTTAGTAGTCAGGGCCCCCCTCTAGTAGTCAGGGCCCCCCCTAGTAGTCAGGGCCCCCCGCTAGTAGTCCGGGCCCCCTTTTTGTAGCCAGGGCCCCCTTTTTGTAGCCAGGGCCCCCCTAGTAGTCAGGGCCCCTGTGGGTAGTTTAAAAAAAATAAAACAACAAACAGCCACTTACCTGGCTCCGGCTCCTGCTCCGGCCGTTCCGAGCTGCCGCCAGCGCTGTACTGCCGCCCTGCATAGGCGGCGCGGTGAAGTGACGTCACCGCGCCGCCTACGTCAGCAGTAGGGGCCGGCGCCCGGCAGGCTGAAGGCCTAGCGTCTTCAGCCTGCCGGAGAGAGCAGCGGAGCGCAGCGCGAGTGGCGCTGTGCTCCGCTGACACCGGCGCAGTCCCCGGGAGTCGGGGACATTAGTCCCCGGCTACCGGGCCCGGTCTCTGGGCGCTCGGGACGCAGGTCCCGGGCGTCCAGGGACGGATGCGCGGCCGGGCCCCGGGGAGCGACGGCACTGCCTCCGGGGCCCACAGCGGCTCGGGGGGCCCACCGGGGAGTCCCCGGTCCCCCGGCGGCCCAGTCCGAGCCTGCTCACAAGATATTGTGTTTAAACTGCTCGTTATTACAGTGCCTTGTGAAAGTATTCGCCCCCCTTGAACTTTTCAACCTTTTGCCACATTTCAGGCTTCAAACATAAAGATATAAAATTAAAAATTTTTGTGATCAACAAGTGGGACAATTGTGAAGTGGAACAAAATTTTTGGGATATTTTAAACTTTTGTAAAAAGTATAAAACTGAAAAGTGGGGCGTGCAATATATTATTCGGCCACTTTACTTTCAGTGCAGCAAACTCACTCCAGAAATTCAGTGAGTATCTCTGAATGATCCAATGTTGTCCTAAATGACTGATGACGATAAATATAATCCACCTGTGTGTAATCAAGTCTCCGTATAAATGCACCTGCTCTGTGATAGTCCCAGGGTTCTGTTTAAAGCGCAGAGAGCATCATGAAGATCAAGGCACACACCAGGCAGGTCCGTGATACTGTTGTGGAGAAGTTTAAAGCCGGATTTGGATACAAAACAATTTCCCAAACTTTAAACATCCCAAGGAGCACTGTGCAAGCGATCATATTGAAATGGAAGGAGTATCCGACCACTGCAAATCTACCAAGACCCGGTCGTCCCTCTAAACATTCATCTCAAACAAGGAAAAGACTGATCAGAGATGCAGCCAAGAGGCCCCTGATCACTCTGGAGGAACTGCAGAGATCTACAGCTGAGGTGGCGAGTCTGTCCATAGGACAACAATCAGTCACTGCACAAATCTGCCCTTTATGGAAGAGGGGCAAGAAGAAGCCATTTCTCAAAGATATCACCAGCCACCTGGGAGACCCCAAACCTGTGGAAGAAGGGGCCGCCTGGGGGGACACCAAACATGTGGAAGAAGGGGCCGCCTGGGGGACACCAAACATGTGGAAGAAGGGGCCGCCTGGGAAACACCAAACATGTGGAAGGAGGGGCCGCCTTGGAGACACCAAACATGTGGAAGAAGGGGCCACCTGGGAGACACCAAACAGGTGGAAGAAGGGGCTCTGGTCAGATGAAACCAAAATCGAACTTTTTGGCTACAATGCAAAACGATATGTTTGGCGTAAAAGCAACACAGCTCATCGCCCTGAACACCCCATCCCCACTGTCACACATGGTGGTGGCAGCATCATGGAGACCAAGGAACACACCATCCCCACTGTCACACATGGTGGGCGCAGCATCCTGGTTTGGGCTTTTCTTCAGCAGGGACAGGGAAGATGGTTAAAATTGATGGGAAGATGGATGGAGCCAAATACAGGACCATTCTGGAAGAAAACCTGTTGGAGTCTGCAAAAGACCTGAGACTGGAATGGAGATTTATCTTCCAACAAGACAATGATCCCAAACATAAAGCAAAATCTACAATGGAAGGTTCACAAATAAACATATGGCCAAGTCACAGTCCAGACCTGAATCCAATCTAGAATCTGTGGAAAGAGCTGAAAACTGCTGTTCACAAACGCTCTCCATCCAACCTCACTGAGCTCCAGCTGTTCACAAACGCTCTCCATCCAACCTCTCTGAGCTCCAGCTTCTCTCTCACGCCCTCCATCCAACCTCACTGAGCTCCAGCTGCTCACAAACGCTCTCCATCCAACCTCACTGAGCTCCAGCTGCTCACAAACGCTCTCTATCCAACCTCACTGAGCTCCAGCTGTTCACAACACGCTCTCCATCCAACCTCACTGAGCTCCAGCTGTGGCCAAGTAAGAATGGGCAAGAATTTCAGTCTCTCGATGTGCAAAACTGATCGAGACATCCCCCAAGCGACTTGCAGCTGTAATCGCAGCAAAAGGTGGCGCTACAAAGTATTAACTTAAGGGGGCCGAATAATTTTGCACGCCCCACTTTTCAGTTTTTATTTTTTTACAAAAGTTTAAAATATCCAATAAATTTCATTCCACTTCACAATTATGTTGATTCTTCACCCCAAAAAATAAATTTTATATCTTTATGTTTGATGCCTGAAATGTGGCAAAAGGTTGAAAAGTTCAAGGGGGGCTGAATACTTTCGCAAGGCACTGTACATCTTTATCTAAGTTCATCAGATATTTTCACCCTGCTTTGCTTAGAACAGCTACTGCTCGCAGGAAGCCAAGAGGCCTTCAAGAAGTTCCTGGAGGATACAGAAAGGAATGTTCGTTATCAGAAATGCCTAGCAACATTGCGTAGATGCAAATAAGGAGACGTTATGAGGTCTCACTAATAGTCTGCCTAGAAACAGCCAATTAGCCAATGATAGAATAATCATGTGATTCAAAGTTATATCGAACTGTAACTTGCTGTGATTAAATCAGATTTTATGGTCCACCAACCTGCGTGTTGTGTATTTTCTCAGCTCTTGAGCTGTTAACAGCTGTAATCACCTAATTTGGACGGAGACATCTAATTTGATAGGTGTAGAAAGAAAAGACAATTCTACATCTAATTTATTATCTTAACAAAGTCCCACCTCTGGACCCCGCACCTATCTCAGGAATGGTAAATGTGAAAAGAGAAAGGTTCAACCAGCTCACCTAATTAGAAATGTTGGCAAACAGAAAGTCCAAAAAGACCAGAAGGTCAATGAAGCCAGCAACGATAAAATGCCAACAATTTTATTGTAAATCCATTAAAAGTAACAAGAGTCAGTCAAGGCTGACGTGTTTCAGGTTACAGAACCCTTATTCCATGCAACAAATATGGGTGCTGTAACGCGAAATGCACCAGCCTTGACAGACTCTACTCTTGTCACTTTTAATGGATTTACAATAAAAAATTAGCATTTTATCGGTGCTGGCTTCATTGACCTTTTGGTCTTTTCGGACTGCCTCAGCAACGAGTCTCCAAATGTCTTATCTCAGAAGGAAGAGTAATTGACGTACTGTGTTCTCCATTCTGGTCTATCTGAGTTCCCACTAGAGGAGAGCATTGTTCTCCAATCTGTTCTATGGGAGTTCCCAGTACAGGGGAGTTCTGTGTTCTCCATTCTGATCTATGGGAGTTCCCACTACAAGGGAGCTCTGTGTTCTCCATTCTGTTCTATGGGAGTTCCCAGTACAGAGGAGCGCTGTGTTCTCCAGTCTGTTCTATGGGAGTTCCCAGTAGAGGGGAGCGCTGTGTTCTCCACTCTGTTCTATGGGAGTTCCCACTACAAGGGCGCGCTGTGTTCTCCATTCTGTTCTGTGGGAGTTCCCAGTACAGGGGAGCGCTGTGTTCTCCATTCTGTTCTATGGGAGTTCCCAGTACAGGGGAGCGCTGTGTTCTCCATTCTGTTCTATGGGAGTTCCCACTACAAGGGAGCGCTGTGTTCTCCATTCTGTTCTATGGGAGTTCCCAGTACAGGGGAGCGCTGTGTTCTCCATTCTGTTCTGTGGGAGTTCCCACTCAAGGGAGCGCTATGTTCTCCATTCTGTTGTTTGGGAGTTCCCAGTACAGGGGAGCGCTGTGTTCTCTCCAATCTGTTCTATGGAAGTTCCCAGTACAGTGGAGCGCTGTGTTCTCCATTCTGCTCTATGGGAGTACCCAGTACAGGTGAGCGCTGTGTTCTCCATTCTGTTCTATGGGAGTTCCCAGTACAGAGGAGCACTGTGTTCTCCATTCTGTTCTGTGGGAGTTCCCACTCAAGGGAGCGCTATGTTCTCCATTCTGTTGTTTGGGAGTTCCCAGTATAGGGGAGCGCTGTGTTTTCTCCAATCTGTTCTATGGGAGTTCCCAGTACAGGGGAGCGCTGTGTCTCCATTCTTTCTTTGGGAGTTCCCATCAAGGGAGCTGTGTGTTCTCCATTCTGATCTATCGGAGTTTCCAGTACAAGAGAGCGCTATGTTCTCCATTCTGTTCTATGGGAGTTCCCAGTACAGGGGAGCGCTGTGTTCTCTCCATTCTGTTCTATGTGAGTTCCCAGTACAGGGCAGCGCTGTGTTCTCCATTCTGTTCTATGGTGATTTCCCAGTACAGGGGAGTCCTGTGTTCTCTCACTTCTGTTCTATGGAAGTTCCGAGTTAAGTGGAGCGCTGTGTTTTCTCCATTCTCCTCTATGGGAGTTCCCAGTACAGGAGAGCACTGTGTTCTCTTCCTTCTGTTCTATGGGAGTTCCCAGAACAGGGGAGCACTGTGTTCTCGTCCTAGATTAGCCCAGCGGCGTGTTCAGGTACTCAGAACTTCCACAGAAAAGAACGGAGAGCCATGTGCAATCGTGACCCGCTCTGCAGTCTGCTCTGTAGCTTTCATGGGCTCGTTCCCGAGAAAAAAAAGGGGGGGGGGGGGGGATTTTATCCCATAGTTGTGGACAAAATCGCACCTATCAGACTGACGGCATATCCTGGCAATATCTGATGAAATTCTATGATGGGAAAACCCCTTTAAAGGAACACTCCGGGCAAAACTGAGACATATGCCATAATGACAGGCCTGAGGGGGAGGAGCATGACACAGAGAATCCTGTGTGATGCCCCGCCCCATCAGCCTCAGCAATAGGCATATGTATAAGCTTTGCCCGGGGTGTTCCATTAAATTCTGCACGCTGTACTAATCATAGCAAAATGACAACAGGCATTGATTCATTACTATTTCCTGGTACGAAAATACGAGAAGGATACAAGAGCAGAGGAAAGATCCGGACAAAGTGGGGAATGGCGGGGCGAGTGAGGACAGACGGGGAAGGCGCGGCGGCATCATTGACGGAGGAAGAGAAGACGAGTGCGAGATTATTTTGGGAACAGCCGGGTGAGGTTTAGTACAGGATGAAATGCGGAGTGACTGCACAATGTGTGAAGCTGGGGTAAAATAGCAGCGGATGAGTCAGCGCGGCTCAGCTGCGCAGGAACAGCACTACACGACAAAGTGTACGGCTCCTCTGTATAGATAAGGGGTGGTTAAAGGGGTTGTCTCACTACAAGGATTGCTGCTTTTTATGTTAAAGATCTTGCAAAAACAAGTCATTTTGCAATATATGTCCATTAACATGTCCTACCTTTTCCTAGATATCCCCTCTTGTATAGGGCTGCATCAGCTACTCCGCCTGCTATAGCTACAGACACTTGTTTGTATCGCACCCGATAGGCCTGCCAGCACTGGTTAGCTATAGCTACAGACCTGTTTTGAATCTCATCTTATAGGCTTGCCAACACTGAGTTGCTATATCTACAGACCTGTTTCGATCTCTCCTTTAGGCTGCCCACACTGGTTGCTATAAGCAACAGAAACTGTTTGATCTCACCTGATTAGTGCTGCAAGCACTGGTTGCGTATAGCACCAAACCGCTTGATTTATCCTGGAATAGGCAGCAAACACTGGTTGCTAATAGCTAACAGACCTGTCCAATCTCTCAGGATAGGCGCCAACACTGGTTGCAAATAGCTACATACCTTACTAGAACTCTCCTGATATGCCTGCTAGCGCTGGTTGCTAAAGCTACAGAAACCTGGCTTCTACTGCCGCCGTAGAAGAAGCCATTAAACACTCCCCTGATTCAAAGTAAAACCAAGAAAAACGACTGAGGTAAGCCTGAATCAATGCAGTGAGACAACCCCTTTAAGTGTTCTGAAGACCGGTCCATGTTACCGTCTGGGAGGACCACAAAGAAAAACCCATCAAGGGGTCTAGATTTAAACCTTCTGCAATTTTCTAATATACCCTACAAACAAATGATTCAACATAATTCAGACATTCTGCTTGCCGTCAGTGGGAACATTTATAGAAGTGGGTCAAAGGCAAATTGAGGATTTGTTACATCCAATAGAGGGCGCTTGAGCTTCTCAGCTCCTTTCCCATAATGCCTTGTGATCTGCAGATGCTTCGTGGAGTGCAAAGGCAATTTCGAATCTCCACACACCTATATGGTGCTATCCCCAAGGAGAGACATTCCCTTTTCTATAATCTTAAGCAGGCATCCTCATTTGCGGATCTCCAGCTGTTGGGAAACTACAACTCCCATCATGCCCACTGTTATAGATTATAAAAATGCATTGATGGGAAATGACTTTTCCCACAGCTGAGGGCCACAGTTTGAGGATGCCTGATCCAAAGAATCTGAAGAAATGGTAGCAAACACTAGAGACTGGGGCCACATGTATGAAAACGGCTCAGATCTAAGACTTTCTTTGTTGCCCATAGCAACCCACGTGCCCCTGTTATTTCTTCAGATATGAAATGGATGGGGAGCTCCGATTGGTTGCTATGGGTGACAAAAGGTCTTGGACCGAGACCGTTTTCACGCATGAGGCCCTGGGTCTTCAGGAGTTTCCATCCACTGTCCGCAAAGATCCTGAAAATCCATGCAAAAGTGGCCTAACCTTCCCCTGTATAAATCTCTTCACAAAATTACATTTACATTCCCCTTTAAAGGAGTTTTCCCACCATGCTCTTTGATGGCATATCACTATCAATGAGTGACAGGTGCAGGTCTCACCTTTGAATCGCGCCCCCAAAACTTTCAGTACAGAATAAAGAAACGGTTGCACCTGCTCATGACTTTCCATTCTGTTCTATAGGAGTTCGGCGTATGGCTAAACACAGCGCTCCCCTGTACTGGGAACTCCTATAGAACAGAATGGAGAGAACACAGCGCTCCCCTGTACTGGGAACTCCCATAGAACAGAATGGAGAGAACACAGCGCTCCCCTTACTGAGATAACTCACATAGAACCAGAATGGAGAGAACACAGCGCTCCCCTCTACAGGAACTCCCAAGTAACAGAAGTAGAGAAACACAGCGCTCCCCTGTACTGGGAACTCCCATATAACAGAATGGAGAACACAGCGCTCCCCTCTACTGGGAACTCCCATAGAACAGAATGGAGAGAACACAGCGCTCCCCAGTACTGGGAACTCCCAATAACAGAATGGAGAGCACACAGTCCGCTCCTCTGTACTGGAAACTCCCAAAGACACAGAATGGAGAGAACACAGCGCTCCCCTGTACTGGGAACTCCCATAGAACAGAATGAAGAGAAGACAGTGCTCCCATGTACTGTGAAAAAACATGTGCCGAGATACAGCCAAAACAATGTACTAAACAATTGTCATAGACTATAACATAACGCAACGCTATAAGAAAACGTGTATTTTACTCATGTAATTCTCGGTGCACCTGAAAAGAATTGGCATGTCAATATAAAACGGCGTAAAACAATTACGTATAGGAGACAGAAATCTGACTTGGGCAGTACGCGCCGTAATCGCATTGATATTACACCCTAGCAGGTGCGTCATTTCAGCAACGAAACAAACGCGTTTCGCAACGTGCAAATGTACACGCCGCAACCACGGTCTCGGCGCATATCTTAAAGCGGTCACGTGGCAAAGTTGCAGACAAGTCTCCCACATTTTTAGCCAAGCTACTTACATACCCCACCCTGGCTGTGTACCCTGCTGTGGTTGTACAGCAGCTGTGGCACCGTCTCACCTTGTCCTCCGGTAATCCCAGGAATGTCCCGCAGTGAAGGGGACGAGCACTGAATTGTCCCCTCTCCCAGTACGGCCTCGCTTTCCGCCAAGTCCCCAAACATACAGGTGACACCAGCAGACAAATCCGGGGCGTTCTGCACAGACAGGTTCAGCTGTAAAGAGAAAGAGAGACAGGGTCAATAGACAGTGCGGACTAATGCAGTAGTGGCAGTCCCATGTAAGCTCAGCTCTGCAGCAGACATCTTACCAGCAGCTCGGGGACACTGACAGAGGCGTTGTTGGGCGTCACTTCCAGTCGGACGCACTGACTCAGGTCACTGGTAAACCGGTGCGGCTCAGACGCTCGCTCGCATTCGCTCTCTCGGCAGCACCTGTGAGCAAACACTCAGCTGTAGTGAATGGAGCAGATACTTCAAGCACGCAGACGGGTACATGTAATGCACAACTGCAAAAAGTTACTACCTCCCCAGCAATGAATTCATCATTACCGGTCATGGTCAGATCCTTGACTACGGTTAGGGTGCTTTCACATGGTGCGTTTTTTGTGCAGGAAGGAACAGCAATTAATGCTGTACGTTGCTGCACAAACATCACAGCAAAAAATTGCGATGAAAATTGCGGTAAAATCGCGATTTTTGCCGGGTTTTTTTTGTGCAGCAACGTACAGCATTAAAGGGGTTGATAAGGGTACTCTTACCCTCCTGTTTCATGGGTTCTCTTTGAATTCAGGGGGGTTTACTGCCTGCCACAAAGGCTGCAGTAGAAGCCAGGTCTGTAGCTAGAGCAACCAGTCTGGCAGCCTATCAGGAAGAGATCAAACAGGTTTGTTAGCTATAGCGACCAGCGCTGGCAGCCTATCAGGAGAGATCAAAACAGGTCTGTAGCTATAGCGACCAGCGCTGGCAGCCCTATCAGGAGAGATCAAACGGTCTGTAGCTATACAACCAGCGCTGGCAGCCTATCAGGAGAGATCAAAAAAGGTTTTAGCTATAGCGACCAGCGCTGGCAGCCTTCAGGAGAGATCAAACAGGTCTGTAAACTATAGCTACCAGTGCTGGCAGCCTATCAGGATAGATCAAACAGGTCTGTAGCTATAGCAACCAGCGCTGGCAGCCTATCAGGAGAGATCAAACAGGTCTGTAGCTATAGCAACCAGCGCTGGCAGCCTATCAGGATAGATCAAACAGCTCTGTAGCTATAGCAACCAGTGCTGGCAGCCTATCAGGATAGATCAAACAGCTCTGTAGCTATAGCAACCAGTGCTGGCAGCCTATAAGGAGAGATCAAACAGGTTTGTAACTATAGCGACCTGAGGAGCTGATGCAGCCATACAAGAGAGGATATCTAGGAATAGGTAGGACACTGTTAATGGACACATACTGCAAAGTGACTTGTTTTTGCAAGATCTTTAACATAAAAAGCAGCGATCCTTGTAGTGAGACAACCCCCTTTAGTTGCTGTGCCTTCCTGCACAAAAAAACACATCAAGAAGCACCAAAAACTCACTGTGTGAAAGCACCCTTATCTAGAAACATAAAAAAAAAGTAACAAAAAGGGGGGGGGGGGGGGGAGCAGACTATTTATAGACCGCAAGCAGGGGTCTTACCACGATCAGTAATGATGGATTAAATGCAGGTGATATAATGGAGATCTGTATCCAGGTGCAAAGCTGTCCAGACCGAATACTTCTACTTAGCAATAATTGTTTCCAGGCTCGGCCTGGCCCACAGAGGTGAAGGGAAAACCCCTGGTGGGCCCCTGAGGCCGCTTTTCGAGGTGAAAGGCAGGGAAAAAGAGGGGAAGTATAAGGAAATGTTCACACGCCGTAATTGTGGGGCGTACAATACATGTCACTTATCTCCCCACGCATACAGTACGATCGTATTGTACGAGCAGGGAGAGGAGGCGTAGTCCTTAGTTATCTATGGGAACTATGGATTACCGTAATTTCGGCGCACATCTCGCCCGTATTAGAGCAAAAATACGCTGTGAAATTAGCCCGTGTGAACATAGCCTAAGGCAGGCTTCACACGGCAATAACTGCGGGACGTATTTCGCCTGCAATTACGCCGTGTGCTTGGGGGCGGCCATAGACATTCATTATTCACAGCCCGTATTCGCCGCTAGTAATTGACATGTCCCTTATCTCCCCCCGCGGCGTATTGTGCGAGCGTGGAGAGGAGACGGAATCCATAGTTCTCTATGAGAACTGTGGATTACCGTAATGACTGGGACGTATCTCGCCCCGTATTTAGCGCAGTACGGCGCGAAATACAGAGCGAGATACGTCCCAGTTTAAGCCGTGTGAACATAGCATATGGGTATGTTCACACGGCATTTTTCAGATCCGTTTTTGGATCTGCTTTTTGGACCCAAAACCAACCCAAAAAACGCATCTTACAATGTGCAGAGTGAGTTACATTGGTTTCAATGTAAAACTCGCATCGCCGTTCAGATGAGTGATCACCGATGCGCGTTTACTTGCGTCTTTTCGATGCAATTTTCGGATCCGTTTAAAGAATGGTCATGTCAATTCTACTTGCGTTTTCCGCAAGTGAAATCCCCATCGGTAACAATGGAGTGCGTTTCTGGAGCCTGAAAAACGGATCCAAAACCGTAACGCACTTTTGGGTACGTTCTGGATGCGCTTTTTGCATCCGAAAAACGCAATGGATTAAAATTTGAATGTCTGTGATTTGAAAGAAAACGCACTGAAAAACGGATCCGAAAACACATGCAAAATGCATTCAAAACATATGCAAAAACTTATCCAAAAAAAGCATTTTTAGATGCAGTTTTGGATACGTTTCTTGGATGCAGTTTGCAATGCAGTTTTGGATTCCAAAAACGGATCCAACAAGCTGTGTGAACATACCCTAAGGGTATGTTCACACAGTGTCTTGTATCCATGTGAACATACGCTTAACTGATGCATGTGTGGGTTTGTCTGAACGGACCCAGAGACGCATCTAACAATTAGCAGTGACTTTATGCAATGACAGACCCGCAGCGGCGTTCACATGCGAGATCGCCGCTGCGTGTTTGCATCGCGCCTGTCAGGTCCGTCTTTCGGATCCGCTCCAAAAAATGACTTATAAATTCTTGATCCGTTTAACGCATTGAAAAGGCAATGGAAACGACAGGGTACATATCCGCAGTACAGAAAACATATCCAAATATGCATCACACTTTGTTTTACGTTTTTGGATACGTTTTACGCCGCCTGCACATACCCTTACACTGCTAGCTCCGAGGATGGACTAGAATGGAAACAATGGCAGCTGTGAGAAGCATTGCATATAGCTCAGTTTTAAGCCTCTTGACTTAAAGGGGTTGTCTCACTACATGGATTGCTTTTTATGTTAAAGATCTTGCAAAAACAAGTCACTTTGCAATATGTGGCCATTAACAGTGTCCTCCCTATTCCTAGCTATCCCCTCTTGTATGGGCTGCATCAGCTCCTCAGGTCGCTATAGCTACAGACCTGTTCAGTTTCTCCTGATAGGCTGCCAGGACTGGTTGCTATAGCTATAGACCTGTCCAATCTCTCATGATAGGCTGCCAGCACTGGTTGCTATAGCTACAGACCTGGCTTCTACTGCAGCCTAGTAGAAGCCAGTAAACACTCCCCTGAATTCAAAATGAAACCAAGAAAACAGGACTGAGGTAAGATGAATCAATGTAGTGAGACAACCCCTTTAATGAAGAATGCTCCAAATCCACTGACAGCAAGCACAGATCTTGAAAACCTGTGACAATGAGAACATGGTAGTGTGTGAACATACTAATATAGTACAACAGATTGGAGGCTAGAACATGTGTTGTGCACACAGCGGCGAGTGAGGTTATCCCCTCCACATGGCTGTCGCCATCAGGTGTAAATATCGCCGCTGTGCGCCAGATGAGCGCTGCTTGTGCTGTGAATCCGTCACATGTTCATTGAAATACACCTGCACGGGAACACAATCTTCACACCTGCAGGTGACACCCCCCATGCGAGAAGCAGGGCAGATTTCACACCTTTACGTAACACGTCCACGACGAGAAAAGAAAACTAATTACATCTTCATATAAACACATAACGACAGCACGAAAAATGTGAAATCTGAATACAACACAAGTGTGATCACAACACATGATCGGCCGGCGCCATTACTACACAGCACAAACCCATTTGTTTTATCCATTTCTGGCACAGCTGGGTGCAAACCAACATGGCGGCTCCTGAGTTACGTCCCGTATTATACTCCAGAGCTGCACTCACTATTCTGCTGATGCAGTCACTGTACATACATCACTTATCCTGTACTGATCCTGAGTTACATCCTGTATTATACTCCAGAGCTGCACTCACTATTCTGCTGGTGCAGTCACTGTGTACATACATTACTTATCCTGTACTGATCCCGAGTTACATCCTGTTTTATACTCCAGAGCTGCACTCACTATTCTGCTGGTGCAGTCACTGTATACGTACATTACATTACTGATCCTGAGTATTAAACTCCAGAGCTGAACTCACTAGTCTGCTGGTGGAATAGTGAGTGCAGCTTTGGAGTCTAACACAAGATGTAACTCAGGATCAGTGCAGGATAAGTAATGTTTGTACACAGTGACTGCACCAGAAGAATAGTGAGTGCAGCTCTGGGGTATAATACAGGAAAAGTAATGTAATGTATGGATATAACGACTACATTAGCAGAATAGTGAGTGCAGTATAATACAGGATGTCACTCAGGATCATTACAGGATAGGTAATGTAGTGTATGTACACAGTGACTGCAACAGCAGAATAGTGAGTGCAGCTCTGGAGTATAGTACATGATGTAACTCAGGATCAGTACAGGATAATTAATGTATGTACAGTGACTGCGCCAGCAGAATAGTGAATGCAGCTCTGGAGTATAATACAGCATGTACAGTAACTCAGGATCAGTACAGGATAAGTAATGAATGTACACAGTGACTGCACCAGCAGAATAGTGAGTGCAGCTCTGGAGTATAATACACGCTGTAACTCAGGATCAGTACAGGATAAGTAATGTATGTACACAGTGACTAAATTTGCTTGTAAACATATTCTTCTCATATGAACACATATATATATATATATATATATATACGGTATATCTATATCTATCAAGGCTTGTGATCATGTAGCCTCTAATTCCATTTATTCCGACCATATATAACAATAGTTTTGCTGCATATACAAAACCATCTACATCAAATCTGCCTGTTTTTTGGGGGGAGTAGATGGGGAAGAGGGGGAACTTCCCAAAAGAGATTGTTCCTGGTCCTTGACAGTCATAATGGAGTAAACATTCATGATTTTCGGCTGGGTTATTGCTCATTGCTGGTTTGTAAAGTGTAAATGAAGTGCTAGTGTTATCTGCATCCTACGCATCCCTCACGGCAGGTGCTGCGTACCGTCCCCGGAGCTGCCTTCATCATGTATGAACACTTCTCTCTTATTAGCAGCTCTACCCTGATACTAACGTTACTGTTCGGTTGGAGCCTCGGGCAACACACCGGTTAAGCACAACCCTCAGAGATACCTGCGCAGACAAGAAGGATTATAATACTCCGAAAACGAACATAGTACCAGCTAAACTGCCTCCCCTCCTCCATCTAGCACAGCTCTGCTAATCCAGCATCTGATCGTTCTTAATAGTAGCCGCCTGACACTAGAGAAAGAAAGTCTGGATTATTATAATGTTGCTACTGGGGTCTCCAACCTCAATATTATAAACTTTACCCCCCTCCAATAATCTGGACTGTTTGATAATCCGGCACCTGCTGGACCCCAATAAGGTAGGAATTTTACTATTTTGTCCAACACACTGAGGATATCGGCCAAATATAATCAACTAGAAAATGCCCCTTTCTCTGGTCCTCAAAAAGTATAGGACCCTGTTATGTAGCTTAAAAGGGGTTTTCCCACGAAGTAAAACTGACGTGGGAAGTTTGCAAATGAAATAAACATTTTCACCTTTCATTACTATTAAAAATTCTGCACCGTTTTTGTTTTAGCTGCTCCTTTAGTGATCCATTGTTTACAGCTCGTCTCCAGGGGATACGACCAGGGCTGAGAGCTCCTCAGTCCTGGTCGCACATACTCAGACATCACCTCTCCTCTCAGGCAGATACTGAGTGTTCAAACCCCAGGTGCTGTCGTTCTACACCTGTCCTCCTTAGTAATTAGTGAAACAGTGCAAATAAATAAAAAATAAACCTCAATCGGGTTTGTGCCTTAATAAAGAGAAAAAAGAACACAGGTTTGGTTCCTGCAGGGATTTGAACCTAGGACCCTTGTGCCTGGAGGCAAAAACTTTACCTCTCAGCTACTCACAGCTTTATATAAACAGACCTTTCTTTGACTATAGAGAAGGAGAGGCCTGGTGATGTCATCCTGCTGAGTCACATGATCTGCAATTCAAACAAATCACACACGCCCCCTTCTGAGCACACAGAGCTGAAGAGCTGGATGCAGGAGGTATGAAATGAGATCGTGGCAAAACCCCTTTAAGTGGTAAAAATGGGTATATTTTCTGCTTATGGACCTGCCATAAGGAGTCTTACAGGCCAGGCAGTGCTCTCTGGGAAAACAGATATGCAAATCAGCTCTCCTCCAGTAGCAAGAAAGCTCACTCTCTAGTGCCCCCTATAGGTAGCTACCGTGTAAGTTAATGCCTGACCCATAAAAAAGCCTCTAAACAACACTAGGCAGGTCAGCCAGACCAGCAGTCACATATGAGCCCTGGTACTTTAGCAAATCAAAGGTTAAATTATCAATGGCTTCCTATGGAAATCAAATATCATCTGAAAGCTGAAGGGCTGCCAAAAGGAGTGACTCCATTTCTTAAAGGGGTGTTCCCACCATAGACAATGATTGCATATTGATAGGATATGAAAAACTGATAGGTGGGGGGGTCCAACCTCTACAAACCTGCACCTATCTAGGGAACGGGCTCACAAAAGTTACAGAGCAGAATGGAGAGCTGGTCACTCTTGCTCACAACTCTCCATTCTGTTCTATGGGAATTCTGATTACGGCTGAACATTCTATTCCCCTGTACTGGGAACTACCACAGAACAGAATGGAGAACACAACGCTCCCCTGTACTGGAAACTCCCATAGAACAGAATGGAGAGAACATAGCGCTCCCCTGTACTGGAAACTCCCATAGAACAGAATGGAGAGAACATAGCGCTCCCCTGTACTGGAAACTCCCATAGAACAGAATGGAGAGAACATAGCGCTCCCCTGTACTGGGAACTCCCATAGAACAGAATGGGGAGAACACAGCGCTCCTCTGTACTGGAAGCTCCCATAGAACAGAATGGAGAACACAGCGCTCCCTTGTACTGGGAACTCCCATAGAACAGAATGAAGAACACAGCGCTCCCCTGTACTGGGAACTTCCAGAGAACAGAATGGAGAACACAGCGTTCCCTTGTACTGGGAACTAACAGAGAACAGAATGGAGAGAACACAGCACTCCCCTGTACTGGAAACTCCCACAGAACAGAATGGAGAGAAAAAAATGTGTCAACAGATTCCCTTTAAGGGGTTGAAAACTTCCCTCCCAACTGATCTAAAGTAGAAAATTGCCCCATACTTCCATCTCCACCATTCCAGCACTAACAGAGCTCCCATGTGTCCCCTTTCCCCTGATGAGGTCACGTTCATAGATCACATGATGCTGCAGCCAATCACTGACCTCTGTGGTTACATGACATACATCCATGTACGTGAAGTCATCAGTGAGGGACCGGGGAGGAACACTGGAGCTCTGTTAGTGCTGGAACGCTGGTGATGGGAGAGGGAAGTATAGCGTCCTTTTCTACTTTAGCCCAGTAGGAAGGTTTTTAAAGGGGTTGTCTCACTACATTGATTCAGCTTACCTCAGTCCAGTTTTCTTGGTTTCGTTTTGAATTCAGGGGCGTGTTTACTGGCTTCCACTAGGCTGCAGTAGAAGCCAGGTCTGTAGCTATAGCAACCAGTGCTGGCAGCCTATCAGGATAGATCAAACAGGTCTGTAGCTATAGCGACCAGCGCTGGCAGCCTATCAGGAGAGATCAAACAGATCTGTAGCTATAGCGACCTGAGGAGCTGATGCAGCCCATACAAGAGGGGATATCTAGGAATAGGTAGGATACGGTTAATGGACACATATTGCAAAGTGACTTGTTTTTGCAATATCTTTTACATAAAAAGCAATCCTTGTAGCGAGACAACCCCTTTAAGTCTTAGAGAACCTTTATAATCACATTTTTCCTCAAGCTGCTCTATCCATACACCCGCTTCTCCTAAGAGTCAAATGTATGGTCCATTTTAAGAAGGCGTGTGGTTAAATCCGCCATGCGACATGTTTATTAACCATTTATTACCAGTAGTGATACTTTTCTTATCTACCATTTGGCCCGGGGCTCAATTGATCATATGAATGACATTTTATGGTCTTGAATCTTTGTCCAAAGAGTCCTTGATGGGTCCCCTGTGCACTGACCGGGCAATTAAACCTCACCCTGGCCCAGTTCACGGGTGCACAATAGAAAAGGGGCACCGTCATGGCGGGTGGCGGAGCAGCGGGCTCTTTGAACAGGCGGAATCCCAATCTCCGGAGGCCCCGATGTTCTCACCTCTTTGTCCTCAGCGCCAGTGACCGGAAGAGCTCTGCTTATATAGCGGTCTATTAGCACAAGGCGTCTTACATGTCCCAATAGTGTGCGACCCCTGGATCTGTCCGGGCTCAATGATCTCCCACATAGCCCTATTGTTTGCAGCCGTTTCCTGCTCCCTGGAGGAAGAATAGCTGGAGAAAGCCATAGTCATATATTACAGGCGGACTGTGCAGGGGTCACGAGCAGTCTACCCAACTGCTTTAATCCCCATCATAAAGGGGAGGAGGGGGGGAGAGGGCAATAAGGGCTAGTGTTGACAGGCAGGAGGGAAGGAGGGTGCTGCCAGGGGGGGTTGTCTGGTGGGCAGCGTGCCTGGGTGTGAAAGGACGGAGCAGTGAAGATTTACTATCATATTAATGGCAGCGCTGTTTAATACAAGAGATGAGGACACGATATAATTATCAGGAGAGGCAGCCCGGCGATTAAGAGATTTGACCTCTGGAGTGGGATCCACTTCATCTTCCTATGAATTATACAGTCAGGAAAAATAGAATAAGAGGGACCACCGCGCCTTCACGCCAAAAGATTAAGGAAATGCTAAGCTTGGTGGTGAGGACATCAAAGGAGCGCTTGGCGGCTCTAGCGGTCGGTGTTTATACCGGGCGGCTTGTTTGGTGGGTGCGGCAGCAGCTGCCACCGTCGGAGCGGCCATCGGAGGTTAAATATGTATAGAATGATAGGAATGGACGGAGCGGGATGGTTTATTCCAGAGGATGTAAAAATCTGTCCGGCCCATCTGCTGCTCGCACAGCTGCCGGGCTCCATACAACCACCGAGCAGAGTAGCTCAACCAGACTGCGGGACGAAAGGTTTTCATTCACTGACATCTGGAAAATTGCATCGGCCAAGCTCAATGCTATGTAAAGAGACGGTGCTCTGTGTATCCCAACCAGGAAAGTGTTAATACAGGTATTTATTCATGGACAGCCAGCAGAGATCTTAAACTGCAACAGCCAAGCTCAATGCTATGCAAAGAAGCAGCGCCCTGTGTATCCCAACCAGGAAAGAGTGTAATACAGGTATTTATTCACTGACAGCCAGCAGAGATCTTGAAAACTGCAACGGCTAAAGTCAACACTAAGCAAAGAGGCGGTGCTCTGTGTATTGCAACCAGGAAAGAGTGTTAATACAGGTATTTATTCATGGACAGCCAGCAGAGATCTTGAAAACTGCAAGGACTAAGCTCAATGCTATGCAAAGAGGCGGTACTCTGTGTATCCCAACCAGGAAAGAGTGTAATACATGTGCTTATTCTCCGACAGTCAGCAGAGGTCTTGAAAACTGCAACGGCCAAGCTTAATGCTATGCAAAGAGTGTAATACTGTTTTTTATTCATGGACAGCCAGCAGAGATCTTAAAAACTGCAACGGCTAAGGTCAATGCTATGCAAAGAGGTGGTGCTCTGTGTATTGCAACCAGGAAAGAGTGTAATATAGGTATTTATTCACTGACAACCAGCAGAGATCTTGAAAATTGCATCGGTCAAGCTAAATGCTATGCAAAGAGGCGGTGCACTGTGTATTCCAACCAGGAAAGAGTGTAATACAGGTATTTATTCACTGACAATCGACAGAGATCTTGAAAACTGCAATGGCCAAGCTCAATGCTATGCAAAGAAGTAGCGCTCTGTGTATCCCACCAGGAAAGAATGTTAATACAGGTATTTATTCACTGACAGCCAGCAGAGATCTTGAAAACCGCAACGGCCAAGCTCAATGCTATGCAAAGAGTGTAATACTGGTTTTTATTCATGGACAGCCAGCAGAGATCTTAAACTGCAAGGGCCAAGCTCAGCGCTATGCAAAGAGGCAGTGCTCTGTGTATTACAACCAGGAAAGAGTGTAAGGGTATATTCACACAGCGTTTTTGGATCCGATTTTGGAACGTTTTGGATCCGGAAATCGCATCCAAAAACGCTGCGTCAATCAGATCCAAAACTCATCCAACAAGCAGGTGCGCATTTGGATGCGTTTTGGCTGCAGCAGGATCGCACCCTATAGTTTTAAATAAGGCTTCTGCTGCGTCTTTTGGATCAAGAATTGACAATACTCTGGATGGATCCGAAAGACAAGCAAACACGCATCGGTGATCGTCTGAACACCGATGCGTGTTTTACATTGAAAGCAATGTAAAACTACTGCTATTTGCTAGATACGTGTTTGGTTCCAAAGATGGATCCAAACGCATCTAATGACGTATGTACACACGGACTGAACGCACCCTGTGACCATACCCTAATACAGGTATTTATTCACCGACAGCCAGCAGAGATCTTAAAAACTGCAAGGGCCCAGCTCAATGCTATGCAAAGAGGCGGTGCTCTGTGTACCCCAACCAGGAAAGAGTGTAATACAGGTATTTATTCACCGACAGCCAGCAGAGATCTTAAACTGCAACAGCCAAGCTCAATGCTATGCAAAGAAGCAGCGCCCTGTGTATCCCAACCAGGAAAGAGTGTTAATACAGGTATTCACCGACAGTCAGCAGAGATCTTGAAAACTGCAACGGCTAAGGTCAATGCTATGCAAAGAGGCGGTGCTCTGTGTATCCCAACCAGGAAAGAGTGTAATACAGGTATTTATTCACCGACAGTCAGCAGAGATCTTGAAAACTGCAACGGCTAAGGTCAATGCTATGCAAAGAGGCGGTGCTCTGTGTATTGCAACCAGGAAAGAGTGTAATACAGGTATTTATTCACCGACAGCCAGCAGAGATCTTAAAAATTGCAACGGCCAAGCTCAATGCTATGTAAAGAGGCGGTGCTCTGTGTATCCCAACCAGGAAAGAGTGTAATACAGGTATTTATTCACTGACAGCCAGCAGAGATCTTGAAAACTGCAACGGCCAAGCTTAATGCTATGCAAAGAGTGTAATACTGGTTTTTATTCATGGACAGTCAGCAGAGATCTTGAAAACTGCAACGGCCAAGCTCAATGCCATGTAAAGAGACGGTGCTCTGTGTATCCCAACCAGGAAAGCGTGTAATACAGGGTTTTATTCACGACAGTCGGCAGAGATCTTGAAAATTGTGATAACCAAGCTAAATGCTATACACAGAGGCAGAGCTCTGTGATTTCCAACCAGAAAAGATTATAACAAATGGTTTTATTTCACTGACAGCCAGCAGAGATCTTAAAAACTGCAAGCAGGATTTTGCATGCAACTTTAGATGTGATTGGGGCATAAAGCATTAAAGAAGCACCCTTCAAAATACAAAGTGAAACTGTAAAATGGCGCTACATGTTAGGGGGTGAGGGGTGTCCCTGAATTCGGAGCTCAACCAGACTAAAGTAAGAAAGGTTTTCATTCACTGACAGCCAGCAGAGATCTTAAAAACTCTAATGGCCAAGCTCACTGCTCTACAAAGAGGCAATGCTCTGTGTATTGCAACCAGGAAAGGGTGTAATACAGGTATTTATTCACCGACAGCCAGCAGAGATCTTGAAAACTGCAACGGCCAAGCTCAATGCTATGCAAAGAGGCGGTGCTCTGTGTATTTCAACCAGGACAGTGTGTAATACCGGTTTTTATTCACTGACATCAGCAGAGATCTTGAAAATTGTGATAACCAAGCTAAATGCTATACACAGAGGCAGAGCTGTGAATTACAACCAGAAACGATAACAAATGGTTTTATTCAGAGGTCTTAAAAACTGCAAGCGGCAAGCAGGATTTTGCATGCAGCTTAGGATGTGGCTGGGGCATAAGGCATTAAAAAAAAACCTTCAAAATCAATACAAAGTGAAACTGCAAAATGGCATTGCATGTTAGGGGGTGGGGGGCGCCCCCGAATTTGGAGCAGTCAACACCCCCAGCCACTTGGAAAAACCTTCAAGGTATGATGTTCTCCAGATGACAGGCATTCGGGAAAGGTTTTCGCATATTTCCGCAATGGCTGTGCGTCCAGTGACAGCAGGAGAAGCTGCCGACAGCTGTAGTGTTGAGAGCAGTGTCCGGGCGACTAGAAACACCTGTTAGATGGATGAGAGATGCCAGGAAGGGGGTTATGAAGGCTTCAGTACAGCCTTCCCACTGGCCACCAGGGCTCTTATTTGCCCTGGTTTTTTATAAAATGCCCTCCTCTGTCAGGATACAGAAAATACATGGCTGTAGACCAACCCACGCATCAAAGATTCAAGAGGGTCACAAAGAGCCAAAAAATCAAGGCCATGTAAGTATGTTGAGACTTATACACCATTAATTGCTCCACTGAAATTTAAAACGGTTGTCTCACTACATCGATTCATCTTACCTCAGTCCTGTTTTCTTGGTTTCATTTTGAATTTACTGGCTTACTGGGGCTGCGTAGAACCCAAAGGTCTGTAGCTTTAGCACCAGTGGGGCAGCCTATAATGAGGATTCAACTGTCTGTAGCTATAGCGACCTTCAGAGCTGATTGCGCCATACAAGAGGGCTATCTGGGAAATTAGGTAGGACACTGGTAATGGACACATATTGCAAAGTGACTTGTTTTTGCAAGATCTTTAACATAAAAAAGCAGCAATCCTTGTAGTGAGACAACCCCTTTAAATATATATATATTAGCTAGGACTCCGCAGCGCCACATACTGGATTGTAGCATTCCTCAATTCACTTCTGACTCACTGAACCTTACAATGTAAAGGGGATTGATACCAACCATATATTCATCTGCAGACAGCAGGTGTTGCCCTCATCAGTGCAGAAGAGAATACAGGTTGGTAAAGGTGAGAGGCTCTAGGATGTGCACCATGAGACTTTTAGAATATACTTAAATTTCAGTGGAGCACAGTGTATAAGTCTCCACCAACCTGCATGGTGCCTCTCCCTAAAAGGAACATTACTCCTTTTGAGCTACCCCTAGAGTGCCTCACCTAGCCAACTAGTATTCTATTCTGCACTTATGAGGGGCAAACCCTGAAACAGCTGTCTGTAGATGAATATCTGGTTTGGCTCTAATCCCATTCACATTCAGGACTCATTGAGTCGGGTGTGATTTGAGGAAAGCTACATCCAATAGGTAGTGCTGCAGAGCCCCTCTCATTTCCAATGAGCCCATTAGAATATATCTGCCATATCTTCCTCTGTCTTGAGATCTTCCTGTACGTTTCCCCAACAGCGTCCATGCTCCCTAAACAGGATGTACCTAATTCTAACAAGAAAGAAGAGGATAAAATTGACATTACTGAGCATGTCAGGAAATGGTTGCCAGCAAGACAGGAAGTGGTTTCTAGGGAGACACACTCCTAGCAACCAGTCTGCCCCAATACTGAGTGTGTCAGGAAATGGTGCCCACCAACACGGGGGATGGTTGCTAGGGAGACACATTCCTAGCAACCAGTCTATCCCAATGCTGAGCATGTCAGGAAATGGTGGCCACCAAGACTGGGGGGTGGTTGATAGGGAGACACATTCCCAGCAACCAGTCTGTCCCAATGCTGAGCATGTCAGAAAATGGTGGCCACCAAGACTGGGGGGTGGTTGATAGGGAGACACATTCCCAGCAACCAGTCTGTCCCAATAATGAGCACATCAGGAAATGGTGGCCACCAAGACTGGGGGGTGGTTGCTAGGGAGACACATTACTAGCAACCAGTCTGTCCCAATGCTGAGCATGTCAGGAAATGGTGGCCACCAAGACTGGGGGGTGGTTGCTAGGGAGAAACATTACTAACAAAGAATCTGTTGAAATACTGAGAATGTCAGGAAATGGTGGCCACCGTTAAAGGAAGTGGTTGCTAGGGGGAAACACTCCTAGCAACCTGTCTGTCCCAATACTGAGCATATCAGGAAATGGTGGCCACCAAAACTGGGGGTGGTTGCTAGGGAGACATACTCCTAGCAACCAGTCTGTCCCAAATGACACAGGTTTGAGATTTTCTCAATATGTTAGACATTTAGGTGGTGAACCTACGAGCCGTAAAAACTACATCTTCACCATCACTTTCTGCCAATTTCCATGTGATCTATCAATGAGCTAATATGTATGGTGAGCAAGTCCTACAACATCTAAGTAGGAAAGTAATAGTATAGCATAGTAGTACAGCAGAATAGTAGAGCAGTACAGTATAGGAAAGTAATAGTATAGCATAGTAGTACAACAGAATAGTAGAGCAGTACAGTATAGGAAAGTAATAGTATAGTATAGTAGTACAGCAGAACAGTAGAGCAGTACAGTATAGGAAAGTAATAGTATAGCATAGTAGTACAGCAAAATAGTAGAGCAGTACAGTATAGGAAAGTAAAAGTATAGCAAAAGTATACAGCAGAAATAGTAAGCAGTACAGTATAGGAAAGTAATCGTATAGTATAGTAGTACAGCAGAACAGTAGCGCAGTACAGTATAGGAAAGTAATAGTATAGTATAGTAGTACAGCAGAATTTGTAGAGCGGTTACAGTATAAGAAAGTAATAGTATAGTATAGTAGTACAGCAGAACAGTAGAGCGGTCTAGTATAGGAAAGTAATAGCATAGTAGTACAGCAGAACAGTAGAGCGGTACAGTATAGGAAAGTAATAGTATAGTATAGTAGTACAGCAGAACAGTAGAGCGGTACAGTATAGGAAAGTAATAGTATAGCATAGTAGTACAGAAGAACAGTAGAGCGGTACAGTATAGGAAAAATAATAGTAAAGCATAGTAGTACAGAAGAACAGTAGAGCGGTACAGTATAGGAAAGTAATAGTATAGTAGTACAGCAGAACAGTAGAGCGGTACAGTATAGGAAAGTAATAGTATAGCATAGTAGTACAGAAGAACAGTAGAGCGGTATAGTATAGGAAAGTAATAGCATAGTAGTACAGCAGAATAGTAGAGCAGTACAGTATAGGAAAGTAATAGTATAGTATAGTAGTACAGCAGAATAGTAGGGAAGTACAGTATAGGAAAGTAATGGTATAGTATAGTAGTACAGCAGAAGAGTAGGGCAGTACAGTATAGGAAAGTAATAGTATAGTAGTACAGCAGAACAGTAGAGCAGTACAGTATAGGAAAGTAATAGTATAGTAGTTGTACAGAAGAGTAGGGCAGTACAGTATAGGAAAGTAATAGTATAGTAGTATAGCAGAACAGTAGAGCGGTACAGTATAGGAAAGTAATAGTATAGTAGTACAGCAGAACAGTAGAGCAGTTGGGTATAGGAAAGTAATAGTATAGTAGTTGTACACAAGAGTAGGGCAGTGCAGTATAGGAAAGTAATAGTATAGCATATTAGTACAGCAGAATAGTAGAGTAGTACAGTATAGGAAAGTTATAGTATAGTAGTACAGCAGAATAGTAGGGCAGTACAGTATAGGAAAGTAATGGTATAGTATAGTAGTACAGCAGAATAGTAGGGGAAATACAGTTTTAAAGGAAAAGTAATGGTAAGTAGTAGTACAGCAAAGAGTAGGGCAGTACAGTAAAAGGGAAAATAATAGTATAGCATAGGGAGTACAGCAGAACAGTAGATGCAGTACATATAGAAATAATAGAACATAGTAGTACAGCAAAATAGTAGAGCGGTACAGTATAAGAAAGTAAAATATAATAGTACAGCAGAATACAGGGCTGTACAGTAAGAAATAATAGTATAGTATACAGCAGAATAGTAGAGCAGTACATATAGGGAAAGAATAGTATAAATAGTACAGCAGAATACAGGCAGTTACAGTTAAGGAAAGTAATAGTATAGTAGTACAGCAGAATAGCAGGGCAGTACAGTATAGGAAAGTAATAGTATAATAGTACAGCAGAACAGTACAGTATAGGAAAGTAATAGTATAGTAGTACAGCAGAATAGTAGAGCAGTACAAATATAGGAAAAGTAAAGTATAGTAGTACAGCAGAATAGTAGAGCAGTACAGTATAGGAAAGTAATAGTATAGTAGTACAGCAGAATAGCAGGGCAGTACAGTATAGGAAAGTAATAGTATAATAGTACAGCAGAACAGTACAGTATAGGAAAGTAATAGTATAGTAGTACAGCAGAATAGTAGAGCAGTACAGTATAGGAAAGTAATAGTATATATTAAATACGCAGAATATTTGAGCAGTACAGTAAGGAAGTAATAGTAATAGTTAGTATACACAATAGTAGGGCAGTACAGTAAGAAAGTATAGTATAGTATAGTTAGTACGCGAACAGAGGCAGTACAGTATAGGAAAGTAATACTAGTCCAGCATAAAATAATAACATAGTACAGAATAATGTAATATAAGAGCATAAGGCAGGGACCCTGCATACAAGGAGTTAAGCACAGTCTAGGCAGAGGCTGTTTGAAGATGGGAGTACTACTGAGAGATGGGGCGCGGGAGGAGGGCTCATTAGTGCTGGAGCAGCAGTCAGAGAGTGCTTTGACATTTCAGGAAGAAAGAAAGAAAAAAAAAATTCAGGGGATGTTGAAAAATGCCCGGCAGCGCCAGGCTGGAGGCAGAGAGCCTGTGACACCGCTGCCACACATGCACCGCTGCGAGGAGGTGACAGGGACATCATCACTTGTGATCACACAATACGTTGTGTCACACACACAGGAACCTGTCAAGTGGACGAGGAGAATGGCGCCAATGACAGAGGGAGCACCAAGGCTGGCGAAGGCGATTGATGGACATGGAGAGAGGAAGACGAGGAAAGTGGCAGGAAGAGGCGGGGGTCCTAATCACAAGAGACGATGGGGGCACCGGAAAAATGATCAGTGACAATGGAGCGGCCGCCTCGTACATAAGCCATATTGTCCCTGTTTAATATATATCCAGTAAATACCTCTGCAAATTAAAAACCCAAGTAAATTTTTCTTTTTTTGGGAAAAAACGGGGACACACAATACAGATGCCAAAGGGTGGATCATACAGCTCTCCAGACCCCTGATGAGTGATAACCAGAAGTGTCTATGGGAGTTATCATTTGGGGTGGGAGGGGGACAACATAACGCAAAATCTAAGCTATAGTGCCTCATTTCAACGGGGAGCAATCTGGAAAGCTGGGTGTGACAATGGCCCCTCATGGGGGTTGACAAAAGTCAATCTATCCGACTGGAAAAACAATGAGAGGATGATTTGGCGGCAATCAGCTGATTTCACTCACTTTCCCAGAACCGGGGAAAAATAATTAAGGGGGAAAAAATGCTTAAAAGGGGGTGTCCCCCACACATCATTCATCTTACTTCAGTCCTTTTTTTTTCAGTTTCTTTTTTTTAAATTTAGGGGGAGGTTTTCTGGCTACCTACTGACCTGCAATTAAAAGCAGGGGACAAAAAATCGTAGCTAACGCGACCAGCGCTGGCAGCCTATCAGGGGAGATCGAAAAAGGGCTGTGGCAAAAAGCGACCAATGCTGGCAGCCTATCAGGGGAGATCAAACAGGTCTGTACTAAAAGCGCCCGCGCTAGCAGCCTATCAAAAGATCAAACAGGGTCTGTAGCTTAAACGAACAGCCCTGGCCCGCCCAACAGGAGGAACAAAAAAGGGCTGAACTATAAGACCTGAGGGGGCGATTCAGCCCATACAAGAGGGGGTATCTAGGAATAGTTTGGGCACTGTTTAAAAGGACCCCCAAAATGCAAATCTTGGGTTTTTTGCAAGATCTTTTAAATAAAAAGCAATCAATTGGGAGTAAGGCAAAACCCCCTTTTAAGCTTTTGACTAATTGGGGGGAAGGCAAAATGAAATTTTCAAGAAAAATCAGGATTTTGCTGCGTGAGGGGAGAAGTGAGAACAATGCACTATACACAATGCAGCGGCCGTGGGCGAGATCCCCTCAAATCTATGCAGGCCCCCAGGTCGCCCCTATTCCCCGACAAAGACTGCATTGTGTACTGGGATCTTATGCACGAGCCTGTGTGTGGACCAGGGAAGATGCTGAGAAGGTGAAGCAGGAGGACGCTGGCTGGAGATGGCCTTGAGGGGACGTTGTCACACAGCTGTGTGTGCGGACCCTCCCCGGTCACACACTGAGCACATCCACTAGATCAGCCTTCTCCAAACAGGATTTGTGCCCCTCCTAATAGGATTAGAAGTGTGGAGCTGGCTGATAATCCAGACCCCGGGACAGCCCCAAAATCGAGGGATGGAAAAATGAAAGGGGGGTGGGGGTGAAAGAAAACCCCCGGAGAGGAGAGACCCCTCCATACACCCAGAATAAGAGAACTGTCCCCCAAAACCAAACAGAAACGAACTGCGGGCCAAGTCATCCTGCCCCTCTGTAGGACTAACTGCGGAGAGACGGGTTTCCCCACTACCCAGACATCACAAAAAGTCCCTTTAAGGGGCCACAGGAAAAAACGATAATAGCCCAATCCACGCGGGTGTAGCCTAGTAGTCACCCACTCTACAGATGCAGTCAGAGGCTATAGAGAACCCATAAGAGCCCCATCCATGCCCATGGGGAAACGGATAAAACCCACCCGGTTTTAAAAAAATGGGGGGCCTCCCCTGTGGAGAGGAAAAATCCCGCCAAAGTCGAATTGGGAGCATCTTGTCCTTTTGTTCTCCATAGAGATAAGTGACTTTCAGAGAGGCCCGGGGGGCAAAAGAGACTTTCCCAAAAAAAATAAATTTTTGGCGATATCCCCTTTGATCACCATAAATATGGCATACGGCACACAATGCCAAAAATGGGAGGGTGGGATATTGGGATGGATGAATGGGATGAATGAATATTGGGCAGACAGAAAAGATATGGGGAAAAGAGAGGAAAAATAAAAGATAACAGGAAAAAAAGATAGAATGATAGATAGATGGGTTGGGTTGAATTGGATATTAAGAAAGGGGAGAAAATGATAAAAAATGAAAATATAATATAAAATTTTTATTTAATATATATATTTTATAAAATTTTAAATATATATAAAATAAGAGAGAGAGAGAGAAAAGGGAGAGAGAAGAGAATGAAAAGAGAGAGGAAAAGAGAATGATAGAGAGAAAAGAGATTTTGAGAAAGAGAATGGGTAAGAGGGAAGAGCGAAAAATAAAAGAGAGAATGAGAGAGAGAAGAGAGAAAAAGGGAAGAGAAGAGAGAGAGAGAGAGAAGGAGAGAGAGAAAGAAAAGAAAAAAGAAAAGAGAAAAGGGGGAAGAAAGAGAAAGAGGGAAAAAGAGAAAAGAGAGAAAGAGAGAGGGGAGAGAAAAAGAGAGAGAGAAGGGAAGAGAGAGAGAGAAGGGAAGAGAGAAAGAGCGTGAGAGAGGAAAACGTTGGAAAAGAGAGAGAGCGTTTAAAAGAGAGCCCTGAAGAGAGAGAGCGCGGGGAGAGAGGGGAGGGGCGTGAGAAAAGAGCGGGAGAAAAGAGAGAGCGTGAGAGAGAGAAGCCTGAGAGAGAGAGAGGGGTGAGAGGGGGAGAAAAGCCCTGAAAAAGAGAGAGAGCGGTTTAGAGAGAGAGAGCCCTGAGATAGAAAGCGTGAGAGAGAGAAGCGTGAGAGAGAAGCGTGAGAGAGAAAAGAGCGTGAGAAAAGAGAGAGCGGAAAAGAGAGAGAGCCCTGGGGAGAGAGAGAGCGAGAAGAGAGAGAGCGTTTTAGAGAGGGGAGAGCGTGAGAAAAGAGAGAGCGTGAGAGAGAAGAGGGGTGAAAGGAGAGAGCGTAGAGAAAAGAGAGCGGAAAAAGAAAAGAGACGTTGGGGAAAAAGAGAGAGGGGTGAAAAGGGGAGAGAGCGTGAAGAAAGAATGAGAGGAGAAAGAATTTAAGGGGGAGAGAGAGAATGAGAGAGAAAAGAGATAATGGATTTTATAAAAATATTAAATTTTTAGATAGATATGGAATAGATATAGAGAGATAGATAAAGGGGAGAGAGAGACAGACAAGGCACTCTGAGCACAAAATTTGATTTTAACCAAAAAAATGGGGCAATATTGGGGGCCCTTACAGTTGGTACCCGGGGTCCGGGGCATTCCCCCGGGGGAAAAAAAGTACAAAACCCCACAAAGTCCTAAATTTTTTTGGGGCATTAATCCTGCCCTCCCCCCGGGGGACCTCCTCGCGCCATTTTCCCCCCCGGGGCCTCACTCCCCTTCACCAGCGTTCCTTTTTTTTTTAAAAAAAATTTTTTGGAAAACAAATTTGGGCCCGGCAGAACGCCCAAATGTCTCATAAAAAAAACATTTAAACAGCGGTCCCCTTTCCCACCTCTTGAGACGTGGACAAAAAGAGAAACCCGCATGGCCGACAACTCCTGATTTGGGACCCGCAGCCCGGCCCGGGGACCGAGAGCAGGGAAAAGACCCCGGGGCCCGGCCCCGGAAAATTGTTTTTTTTTGCCACAACCCAAAAAGCCTTGGGAAATTTCCCAGGGGAAAAAAATTGGGGGCCCAAATATAGACAGGGGGGGGGGCGCCCGCAAATGGGTGGGTATTTTTGCATGTTTTGGGCACCCCACATAAAAAAAAAAAGGGCTGGGGGAAGATGTGTTTTTAATATTTGAGGGGTGGGGGGTGTTACAGGAGGCGCTGAACGTGCACATACTGGCTCCTTTCATCAGCGATCTTTACCATCCAGTTCTTCTGGGAAACTGGTTGTGCGGCTTTAAACCCAACCCTTTTTTTTGGGGCCCCCCGGCCCCCCTTTTCTGCCCAATTTTTAACATTTTGCACAAACCCCTTTTAAAAATGTGAAACCCCTCCCGGTAAAACATATGTTTTCCCCGTAAATAACAATCCTTGGGGCCCCCTTCCCCTTTTTATCCTGTTTTTGTGCCCGTTCCCTATTAAATTCCCCCCTTTGGAAAAAATTAAATGAATTAAATCAGCTGGTGTTTTTCCCCCTCCAAATTTTAAATGAAAGGGGCCCAAATGAGAAAAAACAGAGATTTCCCCAAAGGGAACTGGTTTTCCCGGGGAATACCCAGTGGGGGTGTCCATATCCCCAAAAATATCCCTATCCATCCCCCCTATCCCCAAACCCCCATCTATCCCTATCCCTCCGCCCCTATCCATATCTATCCATCTATCCCTATCCCCCCGCCCCTATCCATATCTATCCATCTATCCCTATCCCCCCACCCCTATCCATATCTATCCATCTATCCCTCCGCCCCTATCCATATCTATCCATCTATCCCCCCACCCCTATCCATATCTATCCATCCCCATCATTCATCCCTATCCATATCTATCCATCCCCATCATTCATCCCTATCCCTATCTATCCATCCCCATCATTCATCCCATCCTATTAAACCTTCCCCCCATTATCCCCATCCCCATCATTCATCCCCAAACATTTTATCCCTATTCCCCATCTATCCATTTCCCCCTCAATTTCATCCCCCCAACCCTATCATTTTCCCCACATTTTATCCCCATCCCTATCATTTTCCCCCCTCATTTTATCCCTATCCCTATCATTCATCCCCTTTTTCATTTCCCCAACCCAAACTTCATCCCCAAACATTCCCTTTCCCCATCATTTATCCCCCCCATTTATCCCCATTTATTCATCCCCAAAAAAAATTTAAAAAACATTTTCCCCCCATTTATCCCCCTTTATTCATCCCCCCTCATTTCATCCCATCATTCCCTCCCCCTCAATTTATCCCCATCATTCATCCCCATCATTCATCCCCATCATTCATCCCCATCATTCATCCCAATCATTCATCCCCATCATTCATCCCCTATTATTTAATCCCCCTCTTTTATCCCCATCATTCACCCCCAAACATTTAATTCCCTTATCCCCTTTCCCTTTATCCCCAAATTCATCCCCCTCATTTCAATCCCTTTTTTTCCCTATCCCCATCATTCACCCCATCATTCATTTCCCCATCCCAAACATTTAACCCCATCAAATTTATCCCTATCTTCATCCCCCCTTTATTCATCCCCACCCTATCAATTTATTCCCCCCCTCAAATTTACCCTTATCCCTATCATTCATCCCCATCATTCATCCCCATCATTCATCCCCATCATTCATCCCCATCATTCATCCCCATCATTCATCCCCATCATTCATCCCCATCATTCATCCCCATCATTCATCCCCATTTATTCATCCCCCCTCAAATTTTTCCCCATCATTCATCCCATCATTTCCCTCCCCCTCAGATTCCCCATCATTCATCCCCCTCAAATTTATCCCTATCCCCTCATTTATCCCCCTCAAATTTATCCCCCCTTTATTTCATCCCCATCATTCATCCCCATCATTCATCCCTATCCCTATCATTCATCCCCATCATTCATCCCTATCCCTATCATTCATCCCCATCATTCATCCCTATCCCTATCATTCATCCCCATCATTCATCCCCATCATTTTATTTCCCCATCCCTAGCAAAAATTTTTATCCCCATCATTCTCCCAATTTCCCTATCATTCATCCCCATCCCTTTAACCCCATCCCCATCTTTTTATCCCCCCTCATTTTATCCCCATCCCTATCATTTTCCCCCCTCATTCATCTACCCTTTTCATTCATCCCTATCCCTATCATTCATCCCCATCATTCATCCCCATCATTCATCCCCATCATTCATCCCCATCATTCATCCCCATCATTCATCCCCATCATTCATCCCCATCATTCATCCCCATCATTCATCCCCATCATTCATCCCTATCCCTATCATTCATCCCCATCCCTATCATTCATCCCCATCCCTATCATTCATCCCCCCTATCAATTTATCCCCAAACCCCCATCATTCAATTTCCCTACCCCCAACATCCCCCCTTAAATTATAAAATTTTTTTTACCCCCACCCACAATTTAAAAATTTATAAAATTAAAAAACAATTAAAATATTTAAATTTTAATAAAATTATGAAAATTAAATTTGATTAAAATTGATGAAAAAATTTTTTATTAAAAAATTATAAATTTAAACCCCTAAAATTAAAATTTTAAATAATTTAAAGAAAATTTTTTTTTAAAATTGGATGGTTTGGAAAAAAAAAAAAAGGTGGGAAAGGAATTTTTGGGGGTTTTAGAAAAGGGGTGGAGGGGTTTAAAAGGTTTTTTAATGAGATATTAAAAATTTTTAAAATTTTTTTGGGTTTTTTATAGAATTTAAAAATTAAATTTTTTGTTGAAAATTAAGAAATGGGGTGTTTTAAAAGGGACTGATGGGAAGGTGGGGGGAAGGTATGACTGGGTGAGGGGGCATTCCAGTCTACTTAATAAGGTAATGAGGGGGGGTTGTGTGGTCAATGAAGGGGGAACATTTGGATTTCAAAAGCAATCATTTTCATAATAACACTGCAGGGGCCCCCTCCCCTTTTGCCCCCCCCCAAAACCCCCCGCTAGCCCTGCGAGGGCCCCACCCAGGTTAAGGCTGCGGGGTGGGGTCCGGACTGGGGCTGGAGAATCTCTCTCTCCCCCTGGGGAACCCCACAACTTGGTTAAATCCATCGGGTGGGGGAAGGGGAAAACAATACTTCCTCCTTGTTAAATCCCAGCCAGGAAAGAGAGAAACAGACACCCAGACGCACACATCAATCCCGCGCCTTCACTGACGGCCATGGCGTCCTCTCTCTACGCCGGCCAACCCGCACACTACTGCCGCAATTGTGTAGAGATGCTTGTTCCCCTATGCTATTAATCCCTAAGCAAAAAAAAAAGTATTTCGCCCTTCCTCTGGCCCGTTTGAAAATACAAAATCTCAGCAGGCACAGCTCGTCATAACATCTGCAAGGCCCGAGAGCATTTTTCCCCGCCTTTAAAACCCCCCAAACAGATAAGAATCCCATAATTCCCCCCAAAGGGCCCATTTCCAAATGTAGTTAATCTGAAACATATATAGTACAGAGGAGCCCCCGCGAGAAATATCCCCTCCTGGGGAAACCCAAATATAGGGGGGTCCTCCAACATAGACAGAAAACTAGGCTGTAGTTGTGAACTAAAAAAACAAACAAACAAAAAACACACACAACCTCACCTGTGTACTCCTCGCCATTCCAGCACCGACGATGCCGGGTATGTTCCTCGGTCCCTGCTGACTTCCTGTTTTGTGGACGCCATGTGATCACTACTGCCAATCGGTGGCTTCAAGGGTCATGTGCCTTTCTGTTGATATCACCGCACAGGAAGTGGACGGCACGTAAATGGTGATGTCAATGCAATGGACGTGCCGAACACAGGACAGCAAGTCAGAGGAGCCGAGGGAAAGGGGGGACGGACAGGCGGAGGAGCCGAGGGAAAGGGGGGGGGACAGGCTGAGGAGCCGAGGGAAAGGGGGGACGGACAGGGGAGGGCGAGGGAAAGGGGGGACGGACAGGCGGAGGAGCGAGGAAAGGGGACGGAACAGGGGAGGAGCCGAGGGAAAGGGGGGACGGACAGGCGGAGGAGTCGAGGTAAAGGGGGGACGGACAGGCGGAAGAGCCGAGGTAAAGGGGGGACGGACAGGCGGAGGAGCCGAGGTAAAGGGGGGACGGACAGGCGGAGGAGCCGAGGAAAAAGGGGGGGGACGGACAGGTGGAGGAGCGAGGTAAAGGGGGGGGGGGACAGGCGGAAGAGCCGAGGGAAAGGGGGGACGGACAGGCGGAGGAGCCGAGGGAAAGTGGGGACGGACAGGCGGAGGAGCCGAGGGAAAGGGGGGACGGACAGGCGGAGGAGCCGAGGGAAAGGGGGGACGGACAGGCGGAGGAGTCGAGGTAACGGGGGACGGACAGGCGGAGGAGCCGAGGGAAAGGGGGGACAGACAGAGGAGCCAAGGGAAAGGGGGGACAGACAGAGGAGCCGAGGGAAGTGTGGAGGGACAAGACAGGGGAGCTGAGGGAAGGGGGGACAGAAAGAGGAACCCAGGGATGGGGAAAAAGGAGCTCATGAAAGGGGGAGAACATACAGAGGAGCCCAGGAATGAGGACAGAGGAGCCAGAGGAAAGAGGGGGGAGGTGCCAGGGATGTCGAGGACAGAAGAGCCGAAGGATGAGGACAGAGGAGCAGCTTATTCCCTTCTCCATATTCAGAACATGTGCATAAGATGGATGGGGAAACAGCTGTTGACTGATTAGTTTTTTGCATTTATGGCTTAACGAGGCCCCACAACCTAAAAAAAACAACTTCCTGACGAAGCCCCTTCAATACATTTACATAGCAGTGACAATCGCATTTAAGAAAGGGGGGGGGGGGGGGGGGGGGGGACGTGTATGATTGTTTTCCTTAAAGTAGCAGCACTAAGAAATATTCTGCAATTACTTTAATGGAAAACTGTATCCTCTAAAACTGTCATTTTTAAGGTGGGTTTTTACCCAGAAGTCCAATTTATTTTTTTTTTAATCAAAGCAGAATCAAAATTCACGCAATAACTAAACAGGTGTCAAAAACCACAAAATTTCCAAATCCCCCAATTCATAAGATGCATGAACACAAAAACAGAATATAAAAAAAAAAAACTAAATCAACACATGACAAAAATGAAATGTGTCTCATTTAAATAAACAGCGATCTTCCAAACGTGAGATGCGGGAGCGCTGAACGCAATCACGCCGCGCGCACCCCCGTCTTGTTTACTTTTTCCCCCCTTCTGAATTTGGATGTCACAACTAATCATCCAGATTGCCAAGCAACTGAACAATCATCTTCTTTCACGGGCAGAAGTTGGAGAGGATTTAAAAAAAAAAAAAAAATTAAAAAAAATTACAGAATCGACAATCCATTAACAGAATGTGTTACTTAGAGGGGAAAAAAACGACAACATATTGTCTAGGATGGCGCTCCGTTTCTGAAAACGCGGAGTCTTGGCTCGCTGGTAGAGTCATCGGCGGAGCCAAGACAACATATTTTCATAAATTAAGTCGTGCATTAGCGGATATCTGGTAAACTATTAGCTGTAAATGTGCATAAGCAGAGGAAAGCAAATCTACAGAGACGGCTGCGAATACACGAAATAGCGCGCGCTAGAGCGGCGATGTCTATTATTCATTTATTAGATGCGGTCTGGAAGATGTGGAAAGTATACGGCCCTTTAATGTACAGGGGGGGGGGGGGGGGGAAGCTTAAAAAAACAATTTTTTAATAACTAACTTCCATGCAAAGATACAAGCGATTGAAGTTACAGGCCCAAAGCCTGAGGCTGCACTACTGAGGCATCCTAATGATAACAGACCTTGTTGTCATGGAGACGGATTGTGGATCCAATTCACCAAAGACACCACAGCCAAAGTAAGGAGGAGGGGGACTTATGTGTCTGAAATCGAAAACCCATCAACATGTTTGTCTGGCAGGCAGGGGCGTAGCTACAGGGGGTGCAGCAGTAGCAGTCGCAACCGGGCCCTGCACCCTGAGGGGGCCCAAAAGCCCTTCTGCCACATAAGAAGACACCAGTATTGTAAATGGCGCATGGTAATTGGTTGGCCCCTTTCACTTTTTGCACCAGGGCCCAAGAGCTTGAAGTTACGCCTCTGCTGGCAGGATACAGCTGGTATGGCGGTCTTACCTGCTGTGTAGTACACACCAGCCGCAGTGGGGGTCTCCGGATCCCAGACATTCTCCGCAAGTGTTATACCTCTGGCAACTCTCCACAGGCACGCGGCTGACCTGGAAGCAGACCAAACGCTCATTACATTCAATCGGCCAGTGGTGTAGATCGATTCTGTAACCCTAACGGGGCATTTTAGGCTGCGAGGACCTCACCGGGCCGTCCCTGTGCCCGGACTCCTGTATGGGAGCTCTCCAGTGAAACTATTGGGATGATTTCATGATTGAAGGATCAGATCTGTCAGTGAATAAAACATCAGACACCGCGGCCGGGAGCTCGGGGGACGGCTTTCACAATCATGGACTGTATGCTGATTGGCCAAGAGGAATCACATGAATAATAATCCAGTGTGGTATGCTAACCCCTCCCGCTTTATGCACTAATTTACACAAAGCTTAAGTCACACACAGCATTTTAGTGAAAAACCCCATATTTTTCACTTTTTTTTTTTTATTTACAGCCAGATGTAAAATTTAAAAAAAAATTATATATAATATATAATTAATTATATATATATATATATATTTATATATAATATTATATATTATATATATATATATATATATAACACATTTTTTTTCTCTTTTACATCTGACTGTAAAGAAGAAAAAAAAGTGAAAAATATGGGGTTTTTCACTAAAATGCTGTGTGTAAAATAAATTTTGTAAATTAGCGAATACAAAGGGAGGCATTAGCAAACCACACTGGATTATTATTATTATTACACACACATATATATATCTATACCAGTTGGGTGGGGTATTTTATTTGCAATGTGCTATTTCATTGTATCTGTAAAAAAAAAAAAAACACAAAAGGGGGGGGGGCATAATTTAATATTTATGTGAGGGCCCTTTTGGGGGATGAGGCGATATGGGTGCTATTTTATTTTATGAAATGTGTGTGTATATTGTGTATATTATATATATTATAAATATATTTTATATATATATATTATATATTTATATTTATATATATATACATACACACACACCACACAACACCCCACACACACACAACACATACATACACACACATTTTTATATATATGTATTTTATTATTAGTATATATTATAGATCTATATATGTTATATGTTGTCTTCTGTATATCATATATATCTTATGTACAATATATTGCGTCTTACCTAACGTCATGTATAACCTCACATGTATGTTGTATTATACATTATTATATCTACAACACTATATATAAAATCATATGTATCTACTGTATATAGTGTCATATCCACAGTACAACACTTTATATAATGTCTGATATAACGTCTGCGCAGAGGGCTGTGCCTGCCGTTTTGGAAGTCAGGGGATCCCACAGGAACAATGAGCGCCCATTTTTAGGGAAATCCGTGCTACGTGTGGTCCCAGCAGTCATTTCGGATGTTCTCCTGCTCCCGGCCTCCTTCTCTCACCTGCTTTTCGCTGAGGATGTACACAGATTGCCAGTCAGGGCTGAACACCATGTCCCTCAATATGGGTTTTCCTGGCACCACGGCTGCTGTGTCGTACAAGATGGCATCTGCGGGGCTGTCTACGCGAATCTGTCAAGGCAAGAAAACACTTGTGGTGAGTGCCCGCAGGACACTGGGGTCTTTGTGTGACCGGGCATTGTATCCGAGGACCTTCCCCCCCCCCCCTCCCTTCATAGGTTTCTACAAATGTTCAGCTCCTCGTTCTTCACAATCCTCAGATTTGACAAACATCATTAGTCTCTATCAGTGGGAAACAGATTGTGACAGATCCAGGGGTAACATGGGGGGAGGGTGGACACAGACAGAGCCGGCCACCGCTTCTGATGGTCGATGGACGCTCCGATGCGGAGATGCTTGGACAACGAATGCACTGAGCGGATACGATGACTGTAATCGGACGCAGACACGCCGCGCCGTTCACACACAGATAGGGGGAATGTACACAGCGCTGCGGACAACGGACGGGGAACAAACATGAGGAGGGGGCGAGCATGAAAGCGTCCTTCAGGAGGACACCCCACGCTGCACGGCTCGCTGCCATGAAGACACATCGTCCGGAGCCGCCGCCGCCGCCCAATTGTCTTCTCACAACATCTGCTATAAAACAATTAAAGTGCAATTCTTAGAATGTGTTCACGATTAAAATTCGTCAAGTATCCCGCTGGTCGGGCTGCTGGCACCGGCTGCACTGGTGGAGGAGATCCAGGCCGGACACCAAGTATCTGGACCAGGGAATGAGCCGACTCGTGCTGCGGGCAATGCCTAGAATAGGGCACCGTCCGTACAACCCTCCCCGTCCGGCAGTGTGCTGCCCGAAAGACACAAGCTACAAGTGAGGCTGAACCGGGGGAGTCCAGGTCATCGAGTAGAGTCCAGCTACAAGAACAGCACATGGTGCAAACCCAACAGCTGTGCCCAGCAAGTGAGGGACAAAGCCATGAGCAGAACACAGCTCCCCAGAAATGCTTAGTCCACATGGCGGGCATCATGATAGCATGCGTAATCCATACAGCGACAAAAGCTACTGTGCTCTGGTGGAGTTACATATACCCACAAGCAGTGCCAGGCAGAGCCAACAGAGACCTGCATGCAGTGCCCAGGCAGAGCCCCCGGAGACCCCCAAGCAGTTGCAGGCAGAGCCAACAGAGACCTGCATGCAGTGCCAGAGAGCCCCGGAGACCCGCATGCAGTGACCAGGCAGAGCCCCCGGAGACCCGCATGCAGTGCCCAGGCAGAGCCCCCGGAGACCCACAAGCAGTGCCAGGCAGAACCAACAGAGACCTGCATGCAGTGCCCAGGCAGAGCCCCCGGAGACCTGCATGCAGTGCCCAGGCAGAGCCAACAGAGACCTGCATGCAGTGCCCAGGCAGAGCCCCCGGAGACCAGCACGCAGTGCCCAGGCAGAGCCAACAGAGACCTGCTTGCATTGCCCAGGCAGAGCCCCCGGAGACCCACAAGCAGTGCCCAGGCGCGCCACCAGAGACCTGCATGCAGTGCCCAGGCAGAGCCCCCGGAGACCCGCATGCAGTGCCCAGGCAGAGCCAACAGAGACCTGCATGCAGTGCCCAGGCAGAGCCCCGGAGACCCGCATGCAGTGCCAGGCAGAGCCCCGGAGACCCGCATGCAGTGCCCAGGCAGAGCCAACAGAGACCTGCATGCAGTGCCCAGGCAGAGCCCCCGGAGACCCGCATGCAGTGCCCAGGCAGAGCCAACAGAGACCTGCATGCAGTGCCCAGGCAGAGCCCCCGGAGACCCGCATGCAGTGCCCAGGCAGAGCCAACAGAGACCTGCATGCAGTGCCCAGGCAGAGCCCCCGGAGACCCGCATGCAGTGCCCAGGCAGAGCCCCCGGAGACCAGCATGCAGTGCCCAGGCAGATCCCACGGAGACCAGCATGCAGTGCCCAGGAAGAGCCCCCGGAGACCTGCATGCAGTGCCCAGGCAGAGCCCCCGGAGACCTGCATGCAGTGCCCAGGCAGAGACGCCAGAAACCCGCATGCAGTGCCCAGGCAGAGCCCCTGGAGACCCGCATGCAGTGCCCAGGCAGAGCCCCGGAGACCTGCATGCAGTGCCCAGGCAGAGACGCCAGACACCCGCATGCAGTGCCCAGGCAGAGCCCCCGGAGACCCGCATGCAGTGCCCAGGCAGAGCCCCCGGAGACCAGCATGCAGTGCCCAGGCAGACCCCCCGGAGACCTGCATGCAGTGCCCAGGCAGAGCCAACAGAGACCCACATGCAGTGCCCAGGCAGAGCCGCCAGAGACCCACATCCAGTGCCCAGGCAGAGCCCCCGGAGACCCGCATGCAGTGCCCAGATAAGCCGCCGGAGACCTGCATGCAGTGCCCAGGCAGAGCCGCCAGAGACCCACATACAGTGCCCAGGCAGAGCCCCCGGAGACCTGCATGCAGTGCCCAGGCAAAGCCGCCAGAGACCCACATACAGTGCCCAGGCAGAGCCCCCGGAGATCTGCATGCAGTGCCCAGATAAGCCGCCGGAGACCTGCATGCAGTGCCCAGGCAGAGCCCCCAGAGACCTGCATGCAGTGCCCAGGCAGAGCCAACAGAGACCCGCATGCAGTGCCCAGGCAGAGCCCCCGGAGACCTGCATGCAGTGCCCAGGCAGAGCCCCCGGAGACCCGCATGCAGTGCCCAGATAAGCCGCCGGAGACCTGCATGCAGTCCTTGGGTAGAGCAGTGCATGGATCCACTGTAGTACACAGGTGGATCCCATGCAGTGATCACAAAGACCAGATCATGGCTTAAGTAGTGCCGAGTTTGTAATCTAGGTATTAAGATGTTCCATGTAGCAAAATATCAGCTCCATGCTCAGACTAATAACCAGTCCGTACAGACCAGACTAGAGAGAGCCGGGGCCACCGAGCGGACGAGAGAGAGAGACGGGGCCGCTGAGCGGACGAGAGAGAGCCGGGGCCGCCGAGCGGACTAGAGAGAGCCGGGGCCGCCGAGCGGACTAGAGAGAGCCGGGGCCGCCGAGCGGACTAGAGAGAGCCGGGGCCGCCGAGCGGACGAGAGAGAGCCGGGGCCGCCGAGCGGACGAGAGAGAGCCGGGGCCGCCGAGCGGACGAGAGAGAGAGCCGGGGCCACCGAGGGGGCGCGAGAGGCGGGGCCACCGAGCAGACTAGAGAGCCGGGGCCACCGAGCAGACTAGAGAGCCGGGGCCACCGAGCAGACTAGAGAGCCGGGGCCACCGAGCTGACTAGAGAGCCGGGGCCACCGAGCAGACTAGAGAGCCGGGGCCACCGAGCAGACTAGAGAGCCGGGGCCACCGAGCAGACTAGAGAGCCGGGGCCACCGAGCAGACTAGAGAGCCGGGGCCACCGAGCGGACGAGAGAGAGAGCCGGGGCCACCGAGCGGACGAGAGAGAGAGCCGGGGCCACCGAGCGGACGAGAGAGAGAGCCGGGGCCACCGAGCGGACGAGAGAGAGAGCCGGGGCCACCGAGCGGACGAGAGAGAGAGCCGGGGCCACCGAGCGGACGAGAGAGAGAGCCGGGGCCACCGAGCGGACGAGAGAGAGAGCCGGGGCCACCGAGCGGACTAGAGAGAGCGCCGGGGCCACCGAGCAGACTAGAGAGCCGGGGCCACCGAGCAGACTAGAGAGCCGGGGCCACCGAGCAGACTAGAGAGCCGGGGCCACCGAGCAGACTAGAGAGAGCCGGGGCCACCGCGCAGACTAGAGAGCGCCGGGGCCACCGATCAGTCGAGAGACCCGGGGACACCGAGCAGACTAGAGAGAGCCGGGGCCACCGCGCGGACGAGAGAGAGCCGGGGCCACCGAGCGGACTATACAGCCCAGACCACTAACCAGTCTATACAGCCCGGGCCACAGAGCAGTCTATACAGCCCAGGCCACCAACCAGTATATACAGCCCAGGCCACCAACCAGTCTATACAGCCCAGGCCACCAACCAGTCTATACAGCCCAGGCCACCAACCAGTCTATACAGCCCAGGCCACCAACCAGTCTATACAGCCCGGGCCACCGAGCAGTCCATGTAGCCCAGACCCCAGAGCGGTCTATCTCTGCCCAGAGCAATGCTCCTCCACAGTATATGACGTTATTCACACAGCGCTGAGCCCGGCCTCGTCTCTGCACATCCTCCTGTCTGACAGCTCAGTGTTAAGTGCAGAGTTTTGCTCTCCAAGCAATCATTTCATCCGTAACAACTTGCCAGTAATCTATTATCCATCAGGAGAATTAGCATAAAATATTACGCCAGGCATCAGAGAAGCGGAGGAACCATGGTGGATGGGGAGTAGGCTGAAGGAAAGGCAAGAAATCACAAGAAAAATGACAACTGAACCAAGATGTCTCCATTACACTAACATATCCAGGATAGGGGTCAGTTTTCTCCTATCAAACAGCACCACCCTGACCTGCAGGCTACATGTGGTACTGCAACTGAACCACATTCATTTCAATAGCCCCCGAACAAGGACGACGCCTTTAAATTTTAACAAGAGGGCCCAATGGCAATAATTTTTAATTCACTAATAATCTGGAGATCCAAAAACTGTCACTTGACCAACCTGTCAGAGGGGAGGGGTTAATGTTGTCACATTCCCAGACAGCCTCTTTAGCGGGAACAGATTAGGCACCAACACTCCCTCCTATAGCCACTTCTGATGACGTACAGGCAGTCCCCGGGTTACAAACGGGATAGGGACTGTAAGTTTGTTCTTAAGCTGAATTTGTATGTAAATTGGAACAGGAACATTTATTAAAGTTTTTTTGTTTTTTTTTAGTTTCGGATAGTGCAGGGAAGGGTTTTTACATTTGTTTTGCTGTCTGTGCCCCTGTTAAGAAGATTTCACCTCATGTGCTGCTGTGGCACGCTGGTACTTGCCGTTCCATGGCTACTATCTGCTGTGGAACATGGAACTACAAGTGTCAGCATTCCCCATAAGTCTTCGTTTGTAACTAGGGGACTGATGTATGTCAGAACGGTGTAAGTTGGGGACTGCCTGTATTCTAAAGCTGCCCCGTGGAGGGGTTTCCCTTTAATTGAACGGAACAGTCTCTGGATTTTCTGAATTATGAGGGTGAGTAAAACAGAAACAGGCCAGAGACGAAAAGTGGGATGATGAGCAGAGCGACAGCGGATACAGACACCTGCCAAGTGTCAGCATGCCCCGTGAAGACAAAGGATTCTGGGCGAGACGGGGACATCTGTACTGTAGAGAGGAAGAGCGAGACGCCAGGAGCCGCGCTCCTTACCGCCACTTAACCACACCGGCTTAAAAGCCGTCTCTGAACCACTCTGCAGCAAAATAATTAATATATGGAGCAGATCCTCAGCCCCGAGAAGGAATTCATTTGACTGCAGACACTAATTAAATCCACTGGTCAAAACCACTAGAAAATACTCAATTATAGCAAAACACGCAGCGGCCAACTGGTGACCTGCGGATGGCAAGGCCTTAAAGGGACGCTCCCTATAAAACGAGAACACAACCCTTGTCCAACAAGATGACTCATGGACTTTAACTAGCTTCTCGGAAAGCTGGATGATTCTGCACTGATGAGCCAGAATATTACAACCATCTGCTTAATATTGTCTCCCCTCATGCCAACAACACATCTTAGGCTCATTGAGGCCTGGACTCCACCATTGCTCTCAAGAGTCCTGTGGTACCAGCAGCAGATCCTGTAGGTTGTGAGGCTTGGACTCCTCTCAAGAGTCCTGTGGTACCAGCAGCAGATCCTGTAGGTTGTGAGGCTTGGACTCCTCTCAAGAGTCATGTGGTAACAGCAGCAAATCCTGTAAGTTGTGAATCCTGGACTCCTCTCCAGTGTCCTGTGGTATTAGATCCTGTAAGTTGTGACGCCTGGACTCCTCTCAATAGTCCTGTGGTATCAGATCCTGTAAGTTGTGAAGCCTGGACTCCTCTCAATAGTCCTGTGGTATCAGATCCTGTAAGTTGTGAAGCCTGGACTCCTCACAATAGTCCTGTGGTATTAGAACCTGTAAGTTGTGACGCCTGGACTCCTCTCAATAGTCCTGTGGTAGCAGATCCTGTAGGTTTTGAAGCCTGGACTCCTCTCAATAGTCCTGTGGTATCAGATCCTGTAAGTTGTGAAGCCTGGACTCCTCTCAATAGTCCTGTGGTATTAGAACCTGTAAGTTGTGAACCCTGGACTCTCACAATAGTCCTGTGGTATTAGAACCTGTAAGTTGAAGCCTGGACTCTCTCAATAGTCCTGTGGTATCAGATCCTGTAAGTTGTGAAGCCTGGACTCCTCACAATAGTCCTGTGGTATTAGAACCTGTAAGTTGTGACGCCTGGACTCCTCTCAATAGTCCTGTGGTAGCAGATCCTGTAGGTTTTGAAGCCTGGACTACTCTCAATAGTCCTGTGGTAGATGATCCTGTATGTTGTGAAGCATGGACTCCTCACAATAGTCCTGTGGTATTAGAACCTGTAAGTTGTGAAGCCTGGACTCCTCTCAATAGTCCTGTGGTATCAGATCCTGTAAGTTGTGAAGCCTGGACTCCTCTCAATAGTCCTGTGGTATCAGCAGCAGATCCTGTAGGTTGTGAAGCCTGGACTCCTCTCAATAGTCCTGTGGTATTAGAACCTGTAAGTTGTGAAGCCTGGACTCCTCACAATAGTCCTGTGGTATGAGATCCTGTAAGTTGTGAAGCCTGGACTCCTCTCAATAGTCCTGTGGTATCAGATCCTGTAGGTTGTGAAGCCTGGACTCCTCTCAAGAGGTAATTTAAATACATTTTCATAACTGTTGTTCTATTTCATATGTTGGACTTGTAAAGACGGCAGTGGAGAGGAAGCTCCACTATAATCACCACGTGTGTGGGATCTCTAATATTTATATAAAGTGGTGATGACAGAAAATTAAGGTCTGGACTCCTCTGAAGACTCCTGTGGGATCAGCAGCAGATCCTATAGGGTGCGGCCTCCATGGATAGGACTGGTTCTCCAGCTCATTCCACAGATGTTCAATCGGAATAAGATCTGGGGAATTTGGAGGCCGTCACCACCTTGATCTCTTTGTCGTGTTCCTTTTTTCTGGACAATCTTTGCAGTGTGGCCCCTGGGGGGCATTATCCTGCTGACAGGGGCCATTGTCATTATCCTGCTGCTATGAAGAGGTGGACTTGGTTTGTACAATGGTTAGGTAGGTGCACCCCTGAGCCATCTCTTCCGGCCGCCCACATGATCCCAGGACCCCCCAGCAGAACACTGCCCATCACAAAGCCTTCTCCATTTTGTCTTCTTTCCGTAGTGCACCCTGCCGCCATCTCTTCCCCAGGTAATTGACACACACACGCGGCCATCCACGAAACCATGACCCCCTCAGCAGAACATTACACATCAAATCCGCCATCTTGTCTTCTTCCCCTAGCGCATCTTGGTGCCATCACTTTCCCAGGTAAGTGACACACGTGGCCATACACGACACCATGACCCCCCAGCAGAACATTACCCATCAAATCCGCCATCTTGTCTTCTTCCCATAGCGCATCTTGGTGCCATCACTTTCCCAGGTAAGTGACACACGTGGCCATCCACGACACCATGACCCCCCAGCAGAACATTACCCATCAAATCCGCCATCTTGTCTTCTTCCCATAGCGCATCATGGTGCCATCACTTTCCCAGGTAAGTGACACACGTGGCCATCCACGACACCATGATCCCTCAGCAGACCATTACCCATCAAAACCGCCATCTTGTCTTCTTCCCATAGCGCATCTTGGTGCCATCTCTTCCCCAGGTAAGTGACGCACACGCACCCAGCCGTCCACATGATGCCAAGGCCCCCCAGCAGAACATTGCCCATCACACTGCCTCCACCGTATTTTCTTCTTCCCATAGTGCATCCTGGTGCCATCTCTTCCTCAGATGATTGACATCAACACGATGCCAGGAACCCCCAATGATTCATCAGACCAGGTCGGCTTCATCCATTGCTCCATGTGTCAGTTCTGATGTCCATTTAAGACGCGTTCCTTGGTTGACCCAGGCCAGAATGGGCACTTCCAGCGGTCTGAGGCTCCGGGGCCCCATACACCGCAATGTCCTGTGTGTATTGACACCTTTCATAGTGAGCAGGAACCCATTCAGTAATTTGTGCTCCAGTAGCCCTTCTGTGGGATAAGCCTTCACCCAAAGGCTTGGGCACTCATGACCCGGTCATTGGTTCCTTGATTGTCCTTTACAGTAGGCACCAACCACTACATACCTGGGACACCCTGCCATTTTGGAGAGGTTCTAACCCAATTGTCTAGACATCACAATTTAGCCCTTCGTATACTTCTATTTAACCATTTTTTTCTGCTTTCGACACATCAACTTGAAGATCTGACTAGTCTCTTGCTGCCCGATACTTCTCACCCCCTCACCCCTTAGCAGCACCACTGTCACCAGACAGCCAATGCCACCACCTTTGTTTTAATGTTCTGGCTTCTTCATTGTGTTCTCCATGAAGTGCAGAAGTGTATACATCATCCGCAGGATGTAATTAAGGCTCGTCGGCTCCTTACACAAGCACCTCACAGGGGTAAAAACATTGTTCACAAACACTATAATTAATCCTATTTATAGTACAAGGTGTAGACTACACCACTATGCCGAAAATACAGCTGTAAGATGAAAACCGCTACACCCTCGGGGCCCCGTCCTCCGAACCAATTAAGGTCCGTAAGACTTAATAGTGATTATTAAAAGCAATAAAGAAGCAGCAACGCAACAATATCCAAACGCGACGGGACGCTAAACTTCATTACTTCTTCGGAGGATCTGGGGCCGAGGAGTGAAAATCCTGCTTGAGATTTCCATATTCCAGGCCATAAATATATATTTCTCTACGTAGATTACGGCTCCTGCCGCTTCTGTGATCTACAGTCACAATCGGTGAGAGCGGAAAATACACTTTGGGGCTTTAAATTGGCATTGCCTCGTATGTAAAATCTTGTCTCACACCATGTAAGGCCATGATCAGGTTACTGGGATCCTGGGGGCAAATGCTGACTCTCTCTGCAGCACCTCCGCAGGCAAAACCAGGTATTGCACCGAGGCCAATACCTACAGTCCTCCAGAGCAGAGACTGTACCAGAGCCATACTAGTCCCTCCATTATTATACTACAACATGATTAGGTTACCCAAGACCTGTGAGCAAATGCTCACCTGCTTTGCAGCACCTCCGCAGGCAAAACCAGGTATCGCACCAAAGCCAATACCTACAGTTCTCCAGAGCAGAGACTGTACCAGAGCCATACTAATCCCTCCATTATTATACTACAACATGATTTGGTTACCCGGAGCCTGTGAGCAAATGCTCACCTGCTCTGCAGCACCTCCGCAGGAAAAATAAGGTATTGCAAAAAGTCAAATACCTACAGTCCTCCAGAGCAGAAACTGTACCAGAGCCATACTAGTCCCTCCATTATTATACTACAACATGATTAGGTTACCCAAGGCCTGTGAGCAAATGCTCACCTGCTCTGCAGCACCTCCGCAGGAAAAATAAGGTATTGCAAAGAGTCCAATACCTACAGTCCTCCAGAGCAGAAACTGTACCAGAGCCATACTAGTCCCTCCATTATTATACTACAACATGATTAGGTTACCCAAGGCCTGTGAGCAAATGCTCACTGCTCTGCAGCACCTCCGCAGGAAAAAATAAGGTATTGCAAAGAGTCAATACCTACAGTCCTCCAGAGCAGAAACTGTACCAGAGCCATACTAGTCCCTCCATTATTATACTACAACATGATTAGGTTACCCAAGGCCTGTGAGCAAATGCTCTCCTGCTCTGCAGCACCTCTGCAGGAAAATTAAGGTATTGCACCAAGGCCAATACCTACAGTCCTCCAGAGCAGAGACTGTACCAGAGCCGTACTAGTACCTCCATTATTATACTACAACATGATTAGGTTACCCAAGGCCTGTGAGCAAATGCTCTCTTGCTCTGCAGCACCTCTGCAGGAAAATTAAGGTATTGCACCAAGGCCAATACCTACAGTCCTCCAGAGCAGAGACTGTACCAGAGCCGTACTAGTACCTCCATTATTATACTACAACATGATTAGGTTACCCAAGGCCTGTGAGCAAATGCTCACCTGCTCTGCAGCACCTCCGCAGGAAAAATAAGGTATTGCAAAGAGTCAAATACCTACAGTCCTCCAGAACAGAGACTGTACCAGAGCCGTACTAGTACCTCCATTATTATACTACAACATGATTAGGTTACCCAAGGCCTGTGAGAAAATGCTCACCTGCTCTGCAGCACCTCCGTAGGAAAAATAAGATATTGCAAAGAGTCGAATACCTACAGTCCTCCAGAGCATAAACTGTACCAGAGCCATTCTGGTCCCTCTGCCATTAAAGGGGTTTTGCCACGATCTAATGTTGACGTGGGTTCCTCCAAAATGGCTAATCACTTTTCTAAATATATGTCATAAAAAAAAAGTGAAGTCTCTGAGAGCTACAGCCTGACTAAGATGCCCTTAGTTTCCTGACAGTTTACATTAGACACGACCAGGAGCTGACAGGAGCTGATCTGTTTGCACTTCTTATCTGATGGCAGGGAACATAAACGAGCTTTGAAGGGACTGGGGAGAAACAATCCTGTGTCTTTTGTATAAAGAATCCACTGGTTGTAATGTAATTATCTGAGTAAACATGCAGACGCTCTCTGGCTCTCTGCTCAGCCCTCCTCTCCCCCCTGGAGCAGTTCATGAACAAATGAAACTGTTCCTTCATTTGTTCACGGAGCTTATCTTCTCTCCTGAGCAGATACGTAAGAGGGAGAAACTTGTGCACAATACAGTTATCCCCTGTGGATTAGCCAAGTAACATGTTTGTTCAAGTACAGAGACTGGGTATCAGGAACGTGCATGGGAGGTGGAGTGATGACATCACAGAGGAGGTACTTGTTTGTTTGTTTTTTTAAGAACAGAAACAACGCCCCTTTTTCAAGCCTCAAGAGGGGAGTATCAGCCTGTTAAGTGAGGAACTCAATTCTTGGCAAAACCCCTTTAAACTACAGCATGAGCAGGTTATTGGGATCCAGTGTATAAACGTTCAACTTCTCTGCAGCACCTCCGCAGGCAAAATAAGGTATTGCAAAGAGCCCAATCAGTCCTCCAGAGCAGATACGGTACTAAAGTCATTCTAGTCCCTCTGTTAATATACTACAACAGGATTAGGCTACTGGGAAACTGTGTGCAAACGCTCACCTTCTCTGCAGCACTTCCACAGGCAAAACAAGGTATTGCAGAGAATATAACACCATCAGTCCTCCAGAGCAGAGGTTGTAGTAATGCTTTTCTGGTCCTTCTGCTATTATACTTCAGCATGAGCAGGCTACCAGGATCCGGTGTATAAATGCTCAACATCTCTGCAACACCTTCACAGGCAAAACAAAGCATTGCAGAGAGCCCAATATCATCAGTCCTCCAGAGCAGAGATTGTACAGAGCCGTTCTGGTCCTTACTCTATACTCTTACACGTTTAGCTGGTCCATATTAATGGCAAAATATTTAACGGAGTTCCACTATTTGCTTCACAAAAGCAGGTTCTCCATGCCTGCTATAATACTATCAAATACTGCTGGTGGAACCAATGTAAAATTCAACAACGTTAATAAATCTTCTTAAAAACTTCCACTGACATTAATCCATACCACACAGCATGTCAGACAATAACAAAAAATGAATCATTGGATATTCAGATTTCAGTTGCGGCCATCCATGCCGTTCAGAATATCAGTCCATTGACTACTCCCACGTCAGGGAACCAGAGACGCCGACCTCCAGAGCGGAGAAAGACGCACGGCAAGTGCAAAGTTTCGGGGAATGCTTGTCCCCTTCCTCAAGGGGAGGAGCATTCCCCGAACCGCCTTACTCTATACTCTACCATGATCAGCTTATTGGGATCCTTTGCACAAAGATCACTTTATCTGCAGCACCTCCGCAGGTGAAATGAGGTATTGCAGAGAGACCAATATCTGCAGTCCTCCAGAGCAGAGATTGTACTAGAAGCACGACACTCTGGTCCCTCCATTAGTTTACCATAGTGTAGTGCTTATGCCACAGATTTTTTTTCTGTTTTGTGCATTTCAAATTCAGGTCATGACAAAAAAAAAAAAAAAAAGACACACACACAACATTTCTTGATGGGCTCCCTACTTGCAAACCATGCCTTGACGCAGAATAGTCCCACTGAATTTGCCTACAGATCTGCAGCAAAAAAGCTGCAATAGATTTCTCAAATGGAAAAAAAATCTAAAGTGTGAACGAAGCCTTAAAGGGGTTTTGCCAAGAAGCGAGTTCCTCACCTAACAGGCTGATACTCCCCTCTTGAGGCTTGAAAAAGGCTTGAAAAAAGTACCTCCTCTGTGATGTCATCGCTCCACCTCCCATGCACGTTCCTGATACTCAGTCTCTGTAGTTGAGCAAACATTGTTCTGCTAATCCACAGAGGAGAACTGTATTGTGCACAGGCTATATGCATTTTATTTGTCCCTCTTTTCTGCTCAGGAGAGAAGATAAGCTCAGCAGGCAGCCTTCTTACATTCCTTCAGTAACGGCTACAGGGGGAGAGGGAGGGGAGCATTGAGCCAGGGAGCATCTGCATGTTTACTCAGATAATTACATTACAACCAGTGGAGTCTCTATACCAAAGACACAGGATCTTTTCTCCCCAGTCCCTTCAAAGCTAGTTCATGTTCCCTGCCATCAGATAAGAAGTGCAAACAACGCAAGCGCGGCCAGATCAGCTCCCGGTCGTGTCTAAAGTAAACCGTCAGGAAACCAAGGGCATGCAAGTCAGGCTGTAGATCTCACAGGCTTCACTTTTTTTGATGACATATATTTAGAAAAGTGATTAAATACCCATTTTGGAGGATCCCACATCAACATTAGATCGTGGCAAAACCCCTTTAATATGCAGTCTGCATTCACACCACAAATCTGTGCAATTTACAGTACAACGCACGTAGATGCATTGAAAACCCTATGCATGTAAAGCAGAAAAACAAACATGTTGTGGATGTCCCAGTTTTCAGCATGCTCATCATGTCGCAGACATGCCCCAGATTTTCATGGTGGGTGTCACTCAATGTTACATGGTGCAAACTGCAGTCACAATTCGAGGCAAAATATACGGAAAGCACATTGCTAAAGATCTGCAGTGGAATTTTTCAGAAACCTGTAGACGTACCCTTGAGGAAAGGAGAAGAGGATGTGTAAGCTCTCTTAGCCCTTCTGCCTGGCCAAGAGGCCTTGTACAACATCTTAGGAACTGGCACTTGAATGGGGGCATAAGCCACTCTCTTGGCTTATTAATGCCCAAATTTAAAGGGCGAGAGATAGT
>JAODAL010016369.1:0-80897 GCA_025379985.1 Phyllomedusa bahiana
AGACACAAAAGGGACGGAGAATGATATTTTTAAAGCCTTTTACATACTTTTTTGCTACCTGGTATGAATTTTTGCGGTATCTCGAGAAATGCCATGAACGAGCAGTGAAAACGGAATGTAAATGAGACCTAAAAACTTCCTAAAATATAAGGTCACTCCACACTTTGATATCAATAGCATATGCCATCAAAGTCTGATAGGTGCTGGTTCCATCTCTGAGACCCCCACTTATCTTGAGAACAGACCCATGAACTCAACGAAGAGTAGGTCACACTTGCATACTACTCCCTTTGTTCTTGGATGTTCCCAAAAAAGAATAGGAGTAGTGAAAAGAAAACTTACTCTCCAAAAGATAATGTCTGTCCTGGGCCCCCATTTTTTGGGACCCCACTGATATTAAATTTGGGGCCGGGTAATAAATGTCTATCATGGAACAATCCCTTTAAAACCCTGAGATCAGTATTATCAGAGGGAGAACCAACAATGTGTTGTATGTACTGTACAGGCCAAGTCTATCCTATCTAACCCTTACTTAACAGCTCTCCATTCTGGTTAAAATCTTTCAAAATCCAAAGTAGAAATTTGGAATGGGCTGCTGTTACTAGACAACCCCTTTAAGTCATAGTAGCATTAAATTAATAATATAATTTGATAACATTTTTGTCTTTCTTCATTAAGGTTTTCTACCTTTTTTATGGATGTTCAAAAATCCAGAACATTTAAATAGGTATTTCCATCCCATTTCGGGCATATCAATGGTATATGCCATAAATATCTGATAGATGTGTATTCCACTCTGGGACCCACACCTATCTCTACAACAGGAGGCCACTTGTATCCCCTATTTTAATTCAGACCTTGACTGCATAAAAAGGAGAAGTGGACATGCCTGTTGCTTTCTCATTCATTTAAGGGAAAAGTTAGTACAGCGGGGTAAGTGTGCCCCTCATAATTTAAATTGAAAGTAGAATTGCCAGGGGGGTAATGTTCTTCAGGAAGAGGCACCATGAAGGTGCATGGAGACTTAAATGCCATGAATGCTCCACTAAAATCCACTAATATATTAAAATCCACACACCTTCATGGTGTCTCTTCCCAATAAGTAAAATTACCCCTGATGAGCTGCATCTAAAGTCTTACCCACCCTTTCCCAGCCCCTGATAAGAAGGGAAATGTTGCCGTGTTTTGGGGTTTTAAAATCACAACCGTGGAGTGCTGTAAGTGAAAGGGGACCCTCCCAATCTTATAGGGAATCTCTCTTTATACACTTTTAACCTTCTTCCAGTCATCCCTTTGGGGTTACCGCAAAACACTGCAGCCCCAACTCTCTTTCTACAGATGTGACTGGAATAAAGCCAACCCAGGCCGAGATGTTGCACAGATAAGATTTTTGACTCAAAAATATCTACCTGTTCTGACTTTTATATAAATTAAGCTTGAAAAAAAAAATCTATAGAACGATCGGGTTTAAAAAAATTGGGGTATTCCTGTATTTTTAAAAGGGAAAAAAAAAAGAAAATTAAAATGTTCTTGATCAGGAGGGCGGTGAGGGGGTTATTGGTGTTGGAAAGGGGGGCATTTTTTATCCTTCCCAAATGCATTTTAGCCCAGGAAGGCTTGTTCCTTTGCCCTTTTAAATTTTTCCTAAAATTGGAAAATTAAAACACCCTCAAAGTCATGTATGCTATATCAAACTTGGCACGAAAAAATGGACCAGTGGGTGGAAGGGCCTGGTAACTGGGAAAAAAGGAGGTAGTGTCCCCCTGATAGACAGAAAATGAGACCAGTTATCTATGATAAAACAACTTCCCCACCCCCAACCCTCCCCTCACACAATATGCTAAGTCACTGGTTCAGATACAGGCCCCCTAAAGGTGTACATGGATGGAGTTTTGGAAGCTGACGAAAATCAAAACAGATGAGAACCTCATAAAACCTTGAGAATGGTTGGGGATGGTTATGTACAGAACAATCAGGAGAAGAGTACTGTCAGTTATTTAGGAATTGGGCACAGGAAAAACAGTCATTAAGTTTCTGAGATGTGACCCAAAAAAAAGAAGAAACCATTGAAAAACATAATGCTAAATTACAGATCAAATAGACAGACATGGGGTACTTGCCAAAGTTAAACTGGACATTAGGATAATGGGTACAGCCTTCATAGACAGACTACAAAGACCCATAAGGGTTGGAGTGACCAGGGAAGACCAGAATGGCGCAGCATGGGCCAAAGAGGTTTTTTTTTCAGGGGCTAAAAAATTGGGAACAACACCTGGGAAGGGATATAAAGATTGTAAAGCTTTAAAAGACAAGCAAGAGTTTCTCCAGACAAAGGTTACCATCTAGGACACTGTCAGCCAGTGCCAGACATTTGATCAGAAACAGAATACAGGCCATACAAGACCTGGCCCCTCCCAGGAACCTGGCCCAGCTCAGGACACTACTGAGCCTAAAAAAACTGAGATCTGGATACCCCCCCAGGGCTTGACCCTGACTTTGCAACCATTTGCATTGACATAAGAGGCGCTTGACAATTTTCAGACCATGAATTCGCTTATCTTCTCTGCACCTGCTCTGGGCACACCTGACTATGACAAACCATTCAAACTGTACTACTACACAAAGCCTCAGAGATCATATTAGATTACCCCATTACAATACACATACCCAATTCTGCAACCACTACATGGCTCCATGGCTCGTCAGCTATCCCTGCAATGTGCATTGCTAGTGACCCCAAAAGTCAAACACACCTGGTGTAAAACTTTGAACAATGCCACCCTATTACCCCTGAGCTTAGATCCAAAGGGGGAGGAAGGAGAGGACAGAAAGGAAATAAACGAAGAACATGTTTGTATGGCCTTAATATCACAAGAAACAACAGGATTTGCCCAGGTTAAAGACATCCCAGTCACTAATACAGATTTAGATTTTTATGTTGATGGGTCTAGGTACCAGGGGGATGACAGGTTGCACTCTGGACTCGCTACAACGGCCCCTTTCAAATCCTGTTGACAACAGAAACCTCAGTGAAGCTAGAGGGAAATAACTTGGCCCATTCCAGCACTGCAAAAGAGTCAGTCCTCTTAGTGAATAAGGGAAGATGAAAAACACTGTCTACCTCTTCCTGATAGTCCAAATGGGAGTGTTAACTTATATGTTGCTCTACTTGCTGAATGATTATGGTATAATAATTTCCCTTAGCATCATAAACTATTATGTGACTCACTTGTTGAAAGTAGGGGTACAGGCAACCATGACGCCCTGGTGAGTGGCAGAACTATGTCATTCTTAGCAGTTCCAGCAATCTAGGATGAACTGTCCACTGTGCCTTGCTATCTACTAACCATTTGAAAATGGTAAGCCTGGACCATGACTAGTGGTGGAATACTGGAATACTGTAATGATCCAGGGGTCAGTTAGGGACTGACATGGTGGACACCAGGGCCGTCTCTTCCATTGGGCCAGGTAGGCACTTGCCCGGGGGCCCCACGAGCTCAGGGGGCCCTCTTGGGCAGCTGCCTACCCTGCACAATGGAAGAGACGGCAGTGAACACATGCAGGGACGTGCGTGGCAGTCAGAGCAGGGGCCAGGCTATAGCGATTCCTGATGCGGCCCCTGCAATTCCTGTGCCTTGCCTGCGCTTTACTCCTCACAGCGCAGGCAGGAAAACACGGAGCTAAAGTGAAGCAGGAGCGATCCTCTGCACTCCTGCACTACAGCCCTGCCCCTTCCTCTCTTCAGTGCCCACCACTGAAGAGCCAAAGACTTCGGGGGACACAGAGGAGCAGCGCTGCCCCTCCCTGTACTATCGGCAGCTGAAGAAACTGAACTGCCCCCAGCCCCTGCTATTCCTGTGCCCTGCCTGTGCTTTACTCCTCACAGCGCAGGCAGGGAAGCACGGCAGAGGAGTGAAGCAGGGGCCAGTCTGCAGCGAAGCTCTGTGCTCCTGCATACAGCCCTGCCCCCCCCCCCTCCCACCCTCCCTCGATTCACTGAGGGCCACTGAAGAGACGAAGACTGCTGGGGACACAGAAGAGCAGCGCTGCCCCTCCCTGTACTCACATACCATCGGCAGCTGAAGAAGGAGCCCGGCCCCCGCTCTCTGGACTTCAGGACCAGTGAGTGATTGAGGTGGGGGGGAGGTGTTGGGGGGGTGTTAGGGGTGGGGGTGTTAGGGGTGTGGGAGGGTGTTAGGGATGGGGGGGGAGGTGTGTGGTGTTAGGAGTGTGTGGGGAAGTGTGGTGTTAGGAATGGGGGGGAGGTGTATGCCATCTGCTGTCCCTGCGTATCTAAGCCAATCGATTGTACGCCATCTGCTGTCCCTGTGTATCTACGCCAATCGATTGTACGCCATCTGCTGTCCCTGCGTATCTAAGCCAATCCATTGTACGCCATCTGCTGTCCCTGCGTATTTAAGACAATCCAGGTACACCATCTGCTGGCCCTGCGTATCTAGGCCCACATTACTTAAAATGTTGTGTGAATCTCTTTAGTTGAGGGGCGTTTTCAAGCTCAGAACAGCCTGAGCGTAAATACGGCCCTGGTTGGGGGCCACGGATTGGCGCCGTACAGCGCACCGGATTTGCGCTGCAGTACGGCTCCAATCCGTCGCAGTAATTACGGTAATCCACAGTTCTCATAGAGAACAGTGGATTCCGTCGCTCCTTCCCGCTCGGCGAATTCGCCGGGCAGGGAGAAAGTCACCTGCACATTATCCAGGCGCAATATGCGCCGTGGATAATGCAAGTCTATGGGGCAGACGGGCATCGCCCCCGCCCCACCCCCGCACCCGCCCCTTATTCAAGCCGGAATTGCAAGCGCAATCCGGCTCGCAAGTCCAGCTTGAATAAGCCGTGTGAACCGGGGCTAAAGAGTGTTTTTAATTTTATCTACATAGACACATGAGGGCTTGTTTTTTGTGTGACAAGATGTTCGTTTTAATGGTGCCATGAACGCATCATGTAATGTGCTGGGAATTTGAAAAAAAGTGGGGTGAAATGTGAAAAAATTGTGTTTTATGGGGTTTACTTTTTAGTATAAGTGATGTGTCATCTGTATTCTGCGTTGGTTGGGGGGCCCAGTTCACAGCTCTGCCCAGGGGCCCACAATGCTGTTAAGATGGCTCTGGTGGACACCAGGTAGTTGTGGATCAACTGGGCCACCACAAGCAAAGTTCATATTGATACAGACCACACCAGAGAGTGGAGTCAAAGGGGCCCCCAGTCTTCACCGAAGCCCGCCGCAAGGCCGGACGGGCTTAGCTGAGGTGAACCTCCAGGTGGCTATCCCTGACTTGGCTGCTCATGGTGACAGCAGAAGTGCTGGACAGAGGACAACAGGTACAGGCAGCGGTGATGGGTCACAGCAGTTATAGCCATATACAGATAGCAGAGTCCCACTAATGTAATGGACTGGTACTACAGCATGATAGCAGTAGTAGATATATGCAGGTAACTCAGGTGTTAACTGCAGGTAAGACTGAACAGCAACAATACGGCAGTTAAGAGTTAAGATCACTGAAGTACAACAACGAACTGACACTGAAGCAGAGGCAGGAAGTTCCTTAAATCACGGGATGTCACAGGTAACTAGTACACTGTCCCTTTAACTCACAGAGAAGTGCCGCGCGTCCTAGAGGAGCTCAGGAGGTGAAATTGAAAGCACTCACAGAGGTATGTATAGCAGCCGAAAATCCGAGTAGTGACCTGAGCAGCCACAACCTCAAGCCAGATGATTGTGTGAACCGTGACAAATATCACTGGAGTAACCTTATTCATGGTGAGTTGAAAACTCGTCATTTTTGAACCCGGCAAACTGGTTCAAAGTTCTAGGTGGCTGACAGAAATACTCCAGACGACCATGCAGGGAGTATTGCTCATAATAATAATAATAATAATAATAATAATAATAATAATAATATATGTGTGTATAAAATTTTTAATGCTTACTATAAGTAGATGCTGCAAAAAGAGGAAAAAGCTAATAGTCATGCCCTCCCCGCAACCCAAGTGAATATAATGTCCTAGCTTCAGGAGATGAGTTTATAATGTGTAGGCCGTCCCTCTTGGGGAAGCCAGCAGAACAAACAAAGCATGTAAGGACAAAGTCTGGCTCCATAGTTCAACCACATTAAAGTATCTGACTAAGGATCAGGCCTTATATTATGCTCAAAAGGAGGAATTGTAGTAGAAATGCTCATGACATACCGTGTTTCCCCGAAAATAAGACACCCCCGAAATTAAAACATAGCATATATTTTGTTGAATTTCCTAATATAAGGCACCCCCCCCCCAAAAAAAAAATAAGACATAGCGGAAATCATTAGAGGGTTGAAGGACCTGTGAAGGGAGGTCATGTGACTGTGATGTCACCACAGGTCCCAAACATCCCAGGAGAGTAGACAGAAGGCACATGTAAGTAACAGAGGGAAGAGGGGGGGAGAACAGAGCAATGATACTGACACACATCTCACAGGATGGCTGATGGGGCATGCTGGGACTTCTAGTTCCACAGATCCCAGCATGTCACATTTGCCATCCTTTGAGATAAGTCACTGCAGCGGCCATAAAATGTCCTTTACATACATATATCCTATGGTTTGTGACTCTAAACTTTAAGATATATATACACACACTAGTAAAGCATGCTATATTTTATTCATGGAAAATAAGACATCCCCTGAAAATAAGACGTAGCACACTTTTAGGAGCAAAAATCAATATAAGACGCTGCCTTATTTTCGGGGAAACAGGGTAATAGGACTGTAGGCCACCTAAAATATGTTGAGGTCAAAAGTTTAAAACTGTGTGGATATTCTGCTAAGATTGCAAAAAAAAGGATCCTCTGTCAGGAGATTCAGGAAACTGGTCAACAGAAGATGTTTTACTGGGATAATTACTTTATTTACACTTTTTCAAGTCTTGTGACAATTTGTGACTTGTGAGGTACGAAGTCATTGGTTGTTTCTAAAAATCTATATAAACTTGACATACTGACAATAAAGACTAAAGTCGTTCTGTAACAGACGCCGCTTCTGAAGTCATGTATTGCAATATCCTTACAGTTGCATCTCTTCTTCACCCTGCTGCATGGAATTTCTTTAGACATCTTTATTTATTTGCACAGGCTCCTTGGAGAGTTGGCCTAGGCCTGGTCGGATCCCATCCTATTTGATTTTGGATGGAAAGAACCTGTGTAGGACTCCACTCTGTTAGCAAACAAAATGGTGGTATATTGGCTCAATGGTCATGGAAAGGAGGTGGAGGGGATAACCATACCCTGTCCACATGAATAAGCTGCATTCTTAGCCAGGTAGGAGACAAGCCCAGGCACAAAATATTGGAATTCAGAGCTTTGCTGTCTAGAATCATTGCACTGGATTGGACCCAGAAGCTGTAATTTGTGGTGTTCCAACAGCCTTGCAAATGACCTCATCTTTTGTCTTTCTATAACCAATCTTTCCCAATAGTTTTTACTGAATGTTAAGTGATATCCCGGATGTTTATAGTACACAGTTTCCATAATTGTGTGGTGTAATTGGATGGCAGTTTTATATGGAAATGAAGTACAATTACTTTACATTTATAGATTTAAATGTAATATATAGACAGAATTGTTCCTCTGTGCACGTACATCTTCCTTTACTGTGCGACAGAACAATTTATATTTCTTTCTCTGCAAATTCCGCTCAGTATAATTTTCTTATAGACGTTAAAACTACACTTCTATTTAAGTGCCTGCAAAATGGTAATTTACCAATAAGACTGTTATACTTTTACTTGCAATAGAATATTATTAAGCTTAAGGAGTATTTCCTGTGTGCAGAGCATTTTGTCATAAAAAAAGACAATAAAAGCAAAATGATTTTTTTTATACGAAAGATGTGAAAGTAAATGTCCTTGAAAGGTCATTTAGGTTGAATGCTAGAGCTTGAAAAGTAAGAGAAACCCTTAGGCCTCATGCACATGTAATACATGTATTGCAACTCTGTAAAGCTCCCAGCTGTATATAACCAGAATATGGCATCATTAGAATTTTATTTGGGCCTTTCTGTTTTATACATATTGATACCTAGAAGGATTGCTTTTGGGAGGGCAATATCTCTGTTACAGATAATTGGTAGAAAGAAGTGACACCACATAGTGGCATACGAAATAAAAATAAAGTCCTGCATTGACCAAGCAAATTCATAATCTGACCTGTATGTCATGAGTCTGCACCATCTTTACAAAATCACTTTACAGAGTCTAACAATTCTAACATTAAGATATTACGATAAACCCATTGGTATTTTTAAGCCTACGTATATTTAAGTTTTTGCTGATTTTGACTAGAAGAATACACAACTATGAAAATACAGTGTCTTGTGAAAGTATTCGGTCCCCTTGAACTTTTCAACCTTTTGCCACATTTCAGGCTTCAAACATAAAGATATAAAATGTTAATTTTTTGTGAAGAATCAACAACAAGTGGGACACAATTGTGAAGTGGAACGAAATTTTTGTGATATTTTAAACTTTTGTATAAACAAACAAACTGAAAAGTGAGGCGTGCAATATTATTCGGCCCCTTTACTTTCAGTGCAGCAAACTCACTCCAGAAGTTCAGTGAGGATCTCTGAATGATCCAATGTTGTCCTAAATGACTGATGATGATAAATATAATCCATCTGTGTGTAATCAGGTCTCCGTATAAATGCACCTGCTCTGTGATAGTCTCAGGGTTCTGTTTTAAAGCGCAGAGAGCATCATGAAGACCAAGGAACACAGCAGGCAGGTCCGTGATACTGTTGTGGAGAAGTTTAATGCCAGATTTTGATACAAAAAGATTTCCCAAACTTTAAACATACCAAGGAGCACTGTGTAAGCAATCATATTGAAATGGAAGGCATTTCAGACCACTGCAAACCTACCAAGACCCGGCCGTCCCACTGAACAATCATCTCAAACAAGACTGATCAGAGATGCACCCAAGACGCCCAAGATCACTCTTGATGAACAGCACAGATCTACAGCTGAGGTGGAAGAGACAGACCGTAGGACAACAATCAGTCGGAAACTACACAAATCTGGCCTTTATGGAAGAGTGGCAAGAAGAAGCCATTTCTCAAAGATATCCAGAAAACGTCTCGTTTAAAGTTTGCCACAAGCCACCTGGGAGACACCAAACATGTGGAAGAAGGGGCTCTGCTCAGATGAAACCAAAATCCAACTTTTTGGCCACAATGCAAAACGATATATTTGGCGTAAAAGCAACACAGCTCATCCCCCTGAACACACCGTCCCCACTGTCACACATGGTGGGGGCAGCATCATGGTTTGGGCTTTTCTTCAGCAGGGACAGGGAAGATGGTTACAATTGATGGTAAGATGGATGGAGCCAAATACAGGACCATTCTGGAAGAAAACCTGTTGGAGTCTGAGTCCAGAGACTGGGACGGAGATTTATCTTCCAACAAGACAATGATCCCAAACAAAAAGCAAAATCTACAATGGAAGGTTCACAAATAAACATTTCCAGGTGTTAGAATGGCGAAGTCCTAGTCCAGACCAGAATCTGTGGAAAGAGCTGAAAACTGCTGCTCACAAATGCTCTCCATCCAACCTCACTGAGCTCCAGCTGTTCACAAACGCTCTCCTTCCAACCTCACTGAGCTCCAGCTGTTCACAAACACTCTCCATCCAACCGCACTGAGCTCCAGCTGTTCACAAACGCTCTCCATCCAACCTGACTGAGCTCCAGCTGTGCACAAACGCTCTCCATCCAACCTCGCTGCGCTCCAGCTGTTCAAACGCTCTCCATCCAACCTCACTGAGCTCCAGCTGTTCACAAACGCTCTCCATTCAACCTCACTGAGCTCCAGCTGTTCACAAACGCTCTCCATCCAACCTCACTGAGCTCCAGCTGTGCGCCAAGGAAGAATGGGCAAGAATTTCAGTCTCTCGATGTGCAAAACTGATAGAGACAAACCCCAAGCGACTTGCAGCTGTAATCGCAGCAAAAGGTGGCGCTACAAAGTATTAACTTAAGGGGGGGCAAACAATATTGCACGCCCCACTTTTCAGTTTTTTATTTTTTACAAAATTTTAAAATTTCCACTTCACAATTGTGTCCCACTTGTTGTTGCTTCTTCAAAATTTTAATTTTATATCTTTATGTTTGAAGCCTGAAATGTGGGAAAGGGTTGAAAAGTTCAAGGGGGCCGAATACTTTCGCAAGGCACTGTAAAAAGACCCTATTTTTGTCAGTGAGATATGCAGAGCCGTAAAATGACTGCCCATCTTTATACTTGTAAGAAACAAATAGAAAATAAACAAAAGCAAGTGCATGTGATACAGGCATACAAAGTCATAAAAATACAATGTTTCCATCCAGCAAATGAGAATAAAAGTAGAAATCCAGAAAGTCCAATATTCATGGATATCTGATAATGCAACGAGGAATATCAAACATATGTAAATAACAGCAATTATTGAAGTTATTGGGGTTACTTTATGTAAAAGAAAATTATCATTGTCAAAATATAAGTAAAAAAAAAATTCAGATGAATGGTAATTGAGTAAAAGAAAACATTGCTACTTTTGATGCAACAATATACTTACTGCATAAAAATAACCAAAAGAAATGACGTAGACAGAAAACAAAAGTGAAAAGATAAGGGGCGTAAGGGACCTAGTGGTAGACATCCTAAAACATAACAGTAAGACAGTAGATTGTAGTTGTTAATATTCTGTTATTTAACTATAGAGTTATACATCTTTGTATAGATATCATGTTAAAGGGGTTGTCTCACTACATTGAGTCATCTTACTTCAGTCCTGTTTTCTAGGTTTCATTTTTGAATTCAGTGAAAATGAGATGGAGCCCTGCAACCTAATGACAATAACCTCAAACAGCAGCATAAGTAGCACTAATTAGAGGTATAAATAATACTGCCATATATCAAGGAACCCACATAGTAGTTCTGGAGAGCAGAAAGACACCAACTACTTGTTTCCTACAAACAGGAACAATGCTCTTGTCCCTGAGTGTGTCCCCTCAACCTCTGGGCACCATAACAATCGCTATTGTGGCTATGGCTATAGTTATGCCCATGAGTTACAGTGTGTATTCATTATAGTCTAATACCCTCTAAAAGACCTATTTTTCTGAGCAGTCCGCCCTCATCTACGACATTTAAGAAGATATTTAGCTATTTGATTTATTACATGCAGGTTTAGACTGGCCCACAGGAGAATAGAGGAAACCCCCAGTGGGTCTCTGAGCTTGGTAGACCTGGAGTTGTTTTTTTACTGCATATACATCCTCAGAAGAGGCAAATAACGTAGACAGAGAGGAAAAAAGCGAGAGGCAGAGCATAGGAGGCATGTATGTTCATTTACAGTAGCTGTAGGGTGGGCCCTTAAAATAAATTCCACCAGTGGGCCCAGAAACAGATCAACTAGGGGGCCCCTAGAATCATCTCCACCTGTGGGCACTAGCCACCCCAGTCCGACACTGATTCCATGCTATATGTAATAGTGCTAGTATATACAGTACAGTGGTGCCAGATATAGCCAGGGTTCATTTTGCTTAGTCACCGTATGGTAGAGCGTCTCCAGAATGCTCTGTCTCTTCTTCGAGCCCGAGGCGTCACTGTTTCCCGTGGTTGCTGATGCCATTTCTTTCTTACTTTCCCTTCTAATGGTGAGTGCAGTGTAATGGGTTTGTTTTTTTCCCTGAATAAATGTTTTGACAGTAAATAAACCTCCAATAGTTTTCCTTGTACAGATACTGGCGAAATGTGGAGAGCTCTGAGGAAGTAGCGACACCAGCAACACTTTGCCACAAGAGGGAGCAGTGAATAAGAGATACAAGTACTGTAAATCATGTACAAAAGACTGAAGAACTTTTATATATCTGGAGTTTTAAAACTATGCTGCTGTGATGACCTTAATTCTGTTTACTTGGATTTCCATGTCAATTTCTGATGGTCATTGAGTTATTATTAAACTGATGGGTGTAAGTTTTGTTTTAATGGGTTGATTAGTAAAGCAGGTTGGGCTGTGTACAGTCGCAGTAACAAGAAAATTAAAAGTTCAGATAGAAATGTTGTCCTGTTTTTCATTGTAAACCTTTCCCATGTTCCAATTTAAGAAAAAATCTATTATCTCTGACGGATGTCTGCTGTGTAGCGTGCTGTGGAAAATTATTTCTACATAAAGAGATTGTCCAATAGGAGAAAATTCATTTGAAATGGGGCTGGCTGGCGGAAAAGAAGAAAAACAAGTTATACAGCTCAAGCAACGGCCCAAAAATAATTTTTTGTGGGGTGAACAGGAAAAAAATGCAGTTGCACTTTTGTTAAAATTTTTGTTCGAGTTTACACCACACAGTTTAGAATTGACATCTCAATTCTGTGGGTCAGAACGTATGCAAGAGGCAAAAATATACCGCCTCATTATCACCATTATGTAGTGACTAATACCACCATAATATTACTGACCAAACCAGTAAAAGCTCAACCACTGGCCTACCCACTTAACTATTGACATAATAATGTCTACTTATCTGCCAAACTCATTTAGGGAGCTACCGACCTAATATTGGGTCTATGTACATAACAGGGAGTCTACATATTTGCCTGTCTATTTTGGGAGGTTACCTACTATATAAAGGAGTAAAATACCTACTATATTAGGAGTCTCCCTACTTACTATATGGGGGCACAAAAGAAAAATAAAACTGGAGGCACAAAAGGGAGGCCCATAACCATCTGGGACACTTTTTCTGTTTAAGTGTACTATTACTGTGTGGGACACCTTGTGGGTCAGAATAACCATTTAAGATACTGTGAAGGTCACTGAATTGTGGTAATATTGGTCTTAGTGCAATGGTTTATATTCAGGAACAGTATGGTGGTAATATTGAATCATTATGTGGTAGTGATATGTGGTCATAATGTGGCCACTGTGTGTATACTGTAGTCAGGGGCGCTATCAGGGCAATATTCCTTTTAGGGGCCCTGATCAAATATAAGAAAAAGGAGGTTACTTGGATATGGTGCAAGATAGGAAGCGTTAATGGATTGGGGGCCTAGATGCTTTGGCTGTATGCGACCCTGAAATTACTTATGACAGCACTGGCTGTTACTATTGCTAATGGTCTTTGCATAATTATTTGGTTAGCAACAATATGGTGATTAATATTTCCTCCTTGTATTGTGGGATTATTTGTGATGGAACACACATGTAGCTAATTGTATATTTTCGTTAAAAATATATTGTCTATAAAATGTATTATTGGGAGTATACATCTTTATAGACCCTAGCAACACCACTGTTGTTTTAGCCTTGTCTTCTGGAGGAAGCCAGCATCTGCTGGCTACTAATAGACTGTGTGGCTGGAGTCTAGTGTATTTTAACATGGTGGAATGAAACGTGGATTTCAGTGTGGATAGTTTACATTCTACACTGAAATCATTTTGCAAACCCTTTTCATTCTACATGCCATCCCAAGTTAATAGGAATCCACGTCATACTTTCTTATGTAATTTATCCTGAACGGTCACCTCCACAATAAAATAGCCAGAACTTTGCTTTTTTTAAATTGCTTCCAGAATAAATTAGAATAAAAAGTGGTAAAAAAGTTTTATGCACTCCAAAATGGTAACAATAAATCCTGCAGCTCTCCCTAAACATTTTTTTCGTCACACAGCTCCACTGATGCAAAAATAAAAAGATTATTGGTCTAAGAAAATAAGGATACAAAGTGGACTTATACTGATTCACGCAGAATAAAGATGACTTGCCCTTTAGACTTAATGGTAATCTCCAAAAAAACAAAACCAAAAAAACAATGGTAAAATTGCATGTTTTTTCCCCATTCACTGCATAAAGAAATGTATTTATATAGTTATTCATTGAGTGAAAGGATGGACACTTGGGCTGTATCGGGCCCTGACATTTCTGATGGGGGCCCTGAATGTAACGGCTGAATATTCTGCTTTTATAAAACATACCAAAAAAGTAAATACATTTTTAATGGCATATGTCTATCCATAATAATAATAAGACATTTTTTTATACATTCATCCTTTAATTTACATTTTTAAACCAAATACCGACATAAGTCTGAAAAATACCAAAGGAAAAATGCTTACAGACCTTCCCAAGCTGTGGACTTCAGAAAATGAAAGAAAGCATGGGTCCAACCAAATAGATGTCATGTGAAACAAAAGAAAGGAATATAAAATTCCATCAGGTTTGCAATCTAATATGATGTGTGGCAAAAGCTGCTGGTTGTTCCTCGTCAAGCATAACTAAAATAGGATGATTATGAAAGGAAAACGTATGGGTAGACCAAGAAGGATGTCAAAGTGTCAGGATAGAAATGTGAAGCAATAAACCTTGATGATAGAAAATGCAGAACAAAACAAATGATAACAAATTGACAGAAATCAGAGTTAGGCCGTGTTCACACGGCTTATTCAAGCCGTTATTGCAGGATGGATCCCGCCCACAATACGGCTTGAATAAGGGGCGGGGCAGGGGCGCGGCGGCGGCGCTGCCCGCTGGCCCCATAGACTTGCATTATCCACGGCGCGTTTTGCGCCTGTATAATGTGCATATCACTTTCTCCCCGCCCGGCGGATTCGCCGAGCGGGAAGGAGTGACGGAATCCACTGTTCTCTATGAGAACTGGGGATTACCGTAATGACTGCGATGGATTGGAGCCGTACTGAAGCGCAAATCCGGAGCGCAGTACGGCTCCAATCCGCGCCGAAATAAGCCATGTGAACACGACCTTAATGTTTGCGACAGAACTGCAAGAAAGTGGCTGAATGAGAGAGGATTTATTTATAGGAAACCACAGATAAATGGGACATTTGTTACTTAAAAAAAGCCACAAAGTCATACTTACAACTCAATGGCTAGTGTAGGGACTCTCAAGACAATAAGGACCCTTGATGTTGGTTGCTTGCACATTTTGGCCAATATATCAACGCATACTTCATTTGATAATTTTCCAGTATGTAGTTTTACCCTAAATACTGGGGATCAGAGGGTGTCAGTATTTTGTGTTGGACACTTGAAATATACTGGGCAACCTGAATAGTAAGGGAGTCATCAACTTGTTGTAAGCCAGCATGGTGCACCACAAGTAACCAGAAAACTGGCACCCTATTTAAGCCTTATCTATATGCAATTATTACACCCTCCTCATGGATATAAGGCGTGTGAGTAGTTGTTTATCAGTATTTTTGCATTTGTACAGTCTCCACTTGTATGATATTGTGGCTTTTCTGCATACTAGTGTGAACTGGTTCTTATCCAGTATGCAGTTTTTCACTAGGCAGTTGGGTGTGTGAGCAATTGTTTATCAGTGATCTGTACCTGTAATATTTCTCCCATGTAGCACTGGGGCTTACATTGCCCCTTACTGGGAACAGTTCATTGTCCAGTCACTGAGCTGTAAGTATTGGTTTGTGTCTGTTTATTTATAAGAAACTGAATCAAACCAGTACTAGCAGAACAACAAAAAGAAAACAAGATTGCATTGGGCTAAAGAAAAGCAATTAGGAAGAGGATTAGATGAAAGTGATATTTAGTGATGCATCAATAATCTGTATTGGCTAAGGAGATTATGCTGGTATTGTGGTGTGGTGCTGTTCTAATACATAAAAATGACATCTAATGAAAACAACCACATATTCCCATATATATAATATAGGGCTGCATGTCATACAAGGACCAGGTGAGATGGTACATATTACACACATGGTCAACACTTAGGTGTACAAAGATACTTGGTCACTTTTCTCATTCCATCAACTGAAAATGGATTTTGTGATAATGAAGCCATTTTTCAGGATGTATCTTTCCACAGAGGAAACAGAGCAAGAAATGTAAAGTCTTTCTTTAGGAAAGTCATATCAATGACATGACTAGCAAACAATCTGGGTAACAATCTGATTTAAAATGTTTGGATTAAATTAATAAAAGTTGGTCTAGGGAAAGTCACGACTCTGCAAATCTGATCGGTTAAAAAGTTGCAAGCAGCATGGTGTGCAATTTTATCATTAGTGAACCCAAGATGCTCGCAACTCATTCTTCACCCTCAGAGAACAGGTTGACATATAAGTGATTACAGCGCTGTTACATCTTGTGACTCACAGGTGACGTTTCTCTGATTAGTTGTTGATTTTCCCTTTTGTTCTGAATCTGGTCCAGACCGCCATGATGACCTCTCCCGGCCGCCACACCCCTGCAGATTTGTGACACAAATTTTTTTAAAATCCTCACTTTTTCCAGCATCTCACTCCCTGTCCCCCCACCTCTTGACAAACCTTCCATGATTTTGGCCAGAGTAGTACAGTCATAGCTTAGAGGCACAGTCTCCTAGAAGGGATGGGAGGAACAGAAGATTAACGCCCTTGAGATTGTGTTAACAGCTATGGCTTGTACCCCTCAGAATCATGTACCCCTGGTAGACCCCCTATTCGATAGGTTGGTAGGCCCTAGGTAGGCAGGTTGGTAGACTCCAGGTAGGTAGATAGGCAGTACATAGGCCACGGTAGGTAGATTGGTCCTAGGTAGGTAGGCAGTAGTTAAACAGCTCTCAGGTAGGTAGGTAGACAGGTCCCAGTTAGGTAGGTAGACTGTAGGTAGGTAGGAAGGTTGTCCCTAGGTAGGCAGTAGTTAGGCCCAGGTGTGTAACTACCGGGGTAGCAGGGGTAGCAGTTGCTCCGGGGCCCGGTGGCTTAGGGGGGCCCGTGGCCCCCGGGCCATCTGCTATCACGTCTGCTACCCGTGATGAGTAGTGGTGGTGAGTCTGGCTGGGGCAGTATCCTAAGCCGCTGGTAGTGAACGTAACATTCACTGAGGCGGATGCAGAGCTGTGGGGCCGGTCTGTGAGGCAAGGGGGAGGGGGGGACACGCCGCTGCCGGCAGGCTCCGCCCCCTTGCTTCACAGAGGCTCTCTCTTAATTGTAGGCACTCCTTAGCGACTCCCGCATACAATTAAGATGAACGGCGGGGCTGGGAGAGCTGTGCGCTCACTGCCCCTGCTGTATATAGCTGGCAGGCGGCGCGGCGGAAGTGACATCATCGTGACGCCTACCGAACTTCCTGTCCTCAGCCCCAAGCCTAAAGACGCCGGGGGAGCGCGGCCGGGTAAGTAATTAGCTGGGGGGGGGGGCTAAAAGGGGGAGGGGGACTATACCTACAGGGGGGGGGGGGAAGTATACCTACAGGGGGCTCTAAAGGGGGAGGGTGAAGAAATATACCTACAGGGTGCTCTAAAGGGGGGGGGGGGAGAAGAACTAAACCTAAAGGGGGCTCTAAAGTGGGGGGAGAAGGTCACTATACCAACTGGGACTCTAAAGGGGGGGAAGAAGTATACCTACAGGGGGCTCTAAAGGGGGGGGAGAAGAACTATACCTACAGGGGGCTCTAAAGGGGGGGGGGGAGAAGAACTATACCTACAGGGGGCTCTAAAGGGGGGGAAGAAATATACCGACAGGGAGCTCTAAAGGGGGGGGGGAGAAGAAGTATACCTACAGGGGGCTCTAAAGGGGGGGAAGAAGTATACTTACAGGGGGCTCTAAAGGGGGGTAGAAATATACCTACAGGTGCACTCAATGGAGGGGGGAGAATATACTACAGGGGCTCTAAAGGGGGGAAGAAGTATACCTACAGGGGCTCTAAGGGGGGGAAAGTATACCTTACAGTGTGGCTCTAAAGGGGGTAAAAGTATACTACAGGGGGCTCAAAAGGTTGGGAAGAATATACCTAGCAGGGGGCTCTAAAGGGGGGGGAAGAGTATACCTACAGGGGGCTCTAAATGTGGGGGGAAGTATACCTACAGGGGGCTCTAAAGGGGGGGGGAAGTATACCTACAGGGGGCTCTAAAGGGAGGGGGGAAAGTATACCTACAGGGGCTCTAAAGGGGGGGGAGAACTATACCTACAGAGGGCTCTAAAGGGGGGGGGACTATACCTACAGGGGGCTCTAAAGGGGGGAGAGAATATACCTACAGGGGGCGTTAAAGGGGGGGGGAGAATTATACCTACAGGGGGGCACTAAAAGGGGGGGAACAATACATACAGGGGGCTCAACAGGGGGGGGGAGCAACAATACCTGCAGGGGCTCTAAAGGAGGGAAAGAACTATCCCTGACATGGGGCCTCAAAGGGGGGGAGAACTATCTACAGGGGGCTCTAAGGGGGTGGAGCACTATATCTACAGGGGCTCTAAAGGGGGGGGGATGAATATCTATAGGGGGCTCTAAAGGGGGGGGTAACAATAAACAACAGGGGGCTCTAAAAGGGGGGGAAACTATACCTACAAGGGGCTCCTAAGGGGTGAGAGAACTATACTACTACAGGGGTCTCTAAAGCGGGGGAGAATTATACCTACTGGGGCTGCTAAAGGGGGGGGGAGAATTATACCTACAGGGGACTCTAAAGGGGGGGAACTATAACTACAGGGGGCTCTAAAGGGGGGGAGAACTATACCTGCATGGGGCTCTAAAGGGGGGGAGAACTATACCTACAGGGGCACTAAAGGGGGGGAGAACTATACATACAGGGGCTCTGAAGGGGGGTAGAACTATACCTACAACGGGGCTCTAAAGGGGGTAGAACTATAACTACAACGGGGGCCTAAAGGGGTGGTTGAACTATAACTACCACGGGGCATCTAAAGGGAGGGGAGAACCCTAAAATAAAAAAAACCTACAGGTGGCACTAAAGGTGGGTAGAGAACTATACCTACAGGGGGCTCTAAAGGGGGGGGGAAGAAGTATACTGACAGGGAGCCCTAAAGGGGGGGGAGAACAATGCCTACAGGGGTCCCTAAAGGGGGGGAAGAAGAACTATACCTACAGAGGGCCCTAAAAGGGGGGGGGGGAACTGTACCTACAGGGGGCTCTAAAAGGGGGGGAAGAGAACTAAGGCCTACATGGTTGCCCTCAAGGGGGGGGGAGAACTATGTCCTACAGGGGTCCTAATCTACAAGGGGAACTATCTCTGCCTACAGGGGGCCCCTGATCTACAGGGGGGACTACTTCTGCTTACAGGGGGCCCTAATCTACAGGGAAGGACTATATCTGCCCTACAAGGGGCTCTAATCACGGGGGGGGAACTATTTCTTTTCTGTCTTTACTTTTGCAGCCCTACAATGTGGCATAATCTACAGGGGGGGACTAGTTCTGCCTACAGGTGTTACTATTCTGGCCTACAGGGGGCCCCTAATCTCTAACAGGGGGGGACTAATTCAGTCTGCCTACAAGGAAGGTGGCTATAAGCTACAGTGGGGATACTATTCTTTCTGTCCTAGAAGGGGCCCTAATCTACGGAGGGGGAACGTATTCTGCCACAAGGGGGGGCCCTAATCTATGGGCGGTGGACCTTTCTGCCTCAATGGGGCAGCTAATCTACAGAGGGGACCCCTATACTATCAAACCTTCAGGGGTTGGCCAAAGTCACAGGGGTGCCCCCATTCTACCTACATAGGAACCCTAAGCTACTGTCGGGGGCCCGATGCTTGCCAACATCTCCCCAAGCTACTAGCATACTGCCCCGCTAGATTTGGTGTGCAAAGCAACCTACTAACCGCCCGTGGCCCCAATGTACCTACATACCGCTGGGGGGAGCCCATAATTACCAGGGGGTAATTCCTTCACCATTTGGGCCATTAAAAATGGGAGATTTTGTTTATATGTAGGTGAGTGGGTCACTCACAGGGAAAATGATTAAAAAAGTGATTAGTCTCAGGTATTTGTGTTTGTAATTCTACAGGGCCTATGGAGGAAGGAGGAAGTCATCATTGGTAGGTCTCGACTGAATAGAGAAGAAAAAGGGAAAGTTGAACAACTCGGACAGACGTCACCTGAGGCCCTAAAAGTAAGTAAACTATTTGCAAATCACCTGTATACCTGGTAACCACATCACTATATTGGTCACTGTAATTGTTGGTATATATTACAGTCTGCAGAGCCTGTTTACACTGTAAATAAACCATTATATGGGTCACTATATTTGCGGAATTATTGGTCTTTAAGTGTTGCTGATCATTAATAGTGTAAAAGGGTTATTATTCGTCGACGATGTGTGGTCATGTTTGGCGGTACAATCAGGATCCCTATGTAATAGGGGTTTATTGGTAATAAATGGTTTTTGGTATAGTGGATTTGTTTCTGGTAGCAGTATGATTGGTCATATGTATGTGAGATATTTACTCCTTTGTATTATATACATTATCCTAACACATGTCCTGGGCAAATGTACGTGGTCACGGAGTGGCTGGTGTTTGGGGGGGGGGGGGGGGGTAGGTAGGGGGCCCCGGGCCCGCCCCATCCAAAATTTGCTTTTAGGGCCCTGGCTTCTCTAGTTACGCCCCTGGTTAGGCCCCAGTTAGGTAGGCAGCCCCCAGATAGCTAAGTAGGTGGACCACAGGTAGGCTGTAGGTGGGCTCCAGGTACCTAGTTAGATAGGCTATAGGTGGGGCCCACATTAGTAAATAGGCTCTGGGGACCCCAAATAGGCAGTAAGGTTTAGTAGTGCTGACAGGGCCATTTAGGTAGGCAGGCAGGTTTAGGAAGGCTAGGAGCCCATATAGGTACAGGGTTAGGTAAGAAGTAATGGTCCCACATAGCAGCAGGTTTAGGTAGATATTAAGGGCCTAACATTAGGTAGGCGACAGGCTAGGGTAGCTATAGGGGGCCACATAGGTAGGCAGGCAGGGTTTTAGGTAGGCTATAGGCACCCCATATAGGTAGACAGGGTTTTAGTTCGGCTATAGGGGCCATATAGGGGAGCAGGCAGTGTTTTAGGTAGCTGTAGGGGGCCATAAAGGTTAGGTAGTCAGGGTTACAGTAGCTATAAGGGGCCCATAAAGGTAGGCAGTGTTTATACACAGGCTTAAATAATGAGACGGCGCTGTTTTACCGCTTCCCCGCCAGCCAGTCTCTGTGCTCGGCGCAGGCTATGCGATGATGTGCCGTCATCACACTGCCCACGTCAGTACTGCATGCTGGTGCCTGGTAGGCTTAAAGGGGTTGTCTCACTACATTTGATTCTCTTACTTTCAGTCCTTTTTTTCCCTCTTGGTTTCATTTTGAATTCATGGTCTTCTTGGCTTCTAACCTAGGCCTGCAGAAGAAGCCAGAGGTCAGTAGTTATAGCAACTTGTGCTTGGCAGCCTATCAATGAGAGATTGAACAGGTCTGTAAGGCTATAGCGACCTGAGGAGCTCATGACGCCTTTTGCAAAAGGTATAACTAAGAATATTTAGGACACTGTTAAAGGACACATAATCCAAATTGACTTGTTTTTTGCATATCTTTAACATACAAGCATCATGTAGTGAGACAACCCCTTTAAGGCTTAAGGCCTTTTGCCTACCAGGCAGATTAGCAGAGTGGAGTGTTGGCAGTCCAGTCTTAGAATGCTGTGTATATAGGGGCCAGTCTTTCAGAGGCAGCATGCGTCGGCCCCCGCAGCTCCATCTCACCCCGCCAGTAGTGAACTGTTGTGTTCATTGCCAACGGGTGAGGAGTGGAACTACCGGGGTAGCAGAAGCACTAGCAACTGCCAATGGGCCTAGGGCCCGTAGCAGCTTCTACGTCTGCTACCCCAGTAGTTACGGTAACTGGGGAAGCTTGTCTGCAATAGAAGATTTGCTCTAACAAAATCAGAACAGCAATGTCTTTATTTACCTTTGCCTACATGTTTAAAGCTTATCAATGAAGTGGAAATACCCTTTTAATGATTGACCACTCTCTGACTCTATAACAATGTATTATCATTGGAATAACCCCCTTACAGTGTTCCTATAATACACAAGCATTGCACTGATCAGCAGACTGAGGAGGAAGCCTAACATTATCTGATGCCTCAATATAATACTGCAGAGAAGTGTAATAATCTCCTGATCTAATGCTGTATTTTCATCTGAGGTTTTAAAGAAGGAAGCAAAGTTCTTGTCTAATATATTTGTAGATCTGCTATCAGGACCACTGTAGAGAAGACCAAGCTATCCTAATGTATTCTCCCTACTTAGAATTATCACCCTCCTTATGTAAAGGGATTGCCATCGCTTCTTCGAAAACATGTAGAAAGACGTAAATCCTATTACAGTTGTTACATTGAACAGCAGATATTGGACTGTGTTTAGACTTTTGAGATATTTTCTTATCTTTGCCTGGCTGAAAACTATTACTCATAAATCCAATCTGACCTTATATGTCACAGGATATCAAATATTTATTATTATGCTTGGACATGACTCTTCTTGGCTACAATGTTAGATGTGAACTCTGAGGATAGACCAGTGTCAGATTCTGAAGAAAAATAATCACAGATTTGCTAGTCTAAAAGACATTGCATGGCTGTAACTATTAAGGAAAGTCAGGTGTTGTTTTATTTCCTGATATATCTTTGTAGTGGGCTCTGTTTTTCTGATATACAGCTCCGAATCTGGATAGGGATAAATAATACAATTCTTTCAGCCTCATGCCACCACTAGGGGGAGCTTAGCGGCTTACTGTATATTGATTTATATCTATTTTCAATATAATTGAGATGTAGTGACCTTATCCCTTTACGAAGTATACGGTAGTTAACGTTATGTTTTTGACAAGATTTTCACTGTTTATGAAGATTTATATTGATTTTCATTGGAGGATGACCATTGTACACTAACAAAGAACAGGCCATTAACTGATATGACTTGTGTCATATTAGAAATTATGGGAAGCCATATATTTCTGCTGCAGGGGAAATTTGGAATCAAATATGATGGAGGATGGCGGATTCTCCTTTAAACAAATAATAGCAGTCTTTAACAATTAAACAGTTGGCTTTTATTTTTCACACAACATTAGCCAAATTTGTGTTATGGTTTAGTGTCAATCATACAGTTCATAGTAGGCCATACATTATGTTTTTTTTGTTGCAGTTCACAATAAAAGGCACTATATCCTTACTGGTTGCAATACACTCTAGGTGGCGCAGTCACTCTTGTTGGTTGCTGATCCCTCTTGGAGACACAGAAGATAAAATATTGTAAAACTGAGTTTCAACAGTGTGTCATGTACAAACACTGAAACTAGAGTCAGGCGCCTGTTACCCTTTTAGACACCACATGTTAATGTTATATTCACACTGATAAGCAGAAGAACTTACTAGCAAATGATGACTCATTTTTAGAGATGGGCGAATTGATTCTAACGAAGTGGAATTCGTTTAGAATTTCAGGAAAACTTCGGTTCGGAACGAAGTCGAATTTGGGGACTTAGGGTGAACGAAGTGTGCTTTTGATTGATAAAATGGTTGCGAGCACATGGCGTTACATGGGGCAAGCACTCTGGGAGGAAGAAGGGCTTTAGCCTGCATGACATGTGCAGGATGAAGCCAATCAGAGCCCGGCGGGATTCTGTGACGTCACCGCACTATATAGTCCGGGCGCGAGCTGGGAGCTCATACCGCTCTACTTACTGATCAGGGAAGGTGCTGCGCGGCTGTTGTTACTGAAGAACTGATTTTTATACAGCGTTTTTGTGGGGTGTCTCAGCCCGGGCTCAGAGGGCTGCTTCTCTTAATGTTTATTTCTGATTTTTTGGGGTATTGGATCTGGGAAATCCAGTGTGGTCCATGCTGCTGCATAACATTTTTTAAAGCTATCTGCTCACAGCACATTGAATATCCCAAGGGGGATCTAAGCCAGTTCCTGTTGTATTCATTTAAAGAAAAAGCGTTTTTACAATTCACTAATACAACTTCATTTTTGGCATGCTCAGTTCTTTTTGCGCAATTTACAGCCAGGGGTTAATTAATAGCGTTGTTTTTCTGCTGTGGTGACTCAAGAAACCGTCTTTTCACCGCCAAAAATACAATTTTCGTTTAGCCTAAATTCACAAGCAACGGTTAATACAAATTTTTTCCTTTTGTTGTGTAGCATAGAAAACACGATAATTGTAACCACGATACAAAGCTAGTAGTTTGTGGCTGCTCAATTCTTCTATGCGCCAATTTACATCAGGGGATTAATTAAGCGTTGTTCTGCTGCTGTGGTGACACCAAGAACCATCTTTTTCACCACCAAAAAGTACCAATTTTCCTGTAGCATAATTCACAAGTAGTGTTGAGCGATTACGTTGGCTATCGACATCGATCGATAGTGGATAGTCGGCCACCATCGATAAGGTTTTCGATAGTCGATCATCTCCGATGACATAATGTCTGTGGGAGAGCAAAACTCCCATTCATTATTACACCCCAAACTGGGCTGGAGAAGCTGGAATTAACAGCCACAACAGTCACATGGATACCTGCTACATCTTAGGTACAACACTTAGGCTATAAAAGCCACGAAAAAAGTCACACACTATTCACTATCCCCTGTTCATTATACCACAGCATGACCCTTAAACCTGCATCACCACAAATTAAAAAGTGCAGAAGGCAGTATGAAAATGAACCATCATTTTACTTGAACTTGGACATTGAATATCCCTGTCCTGAGAATGCAGCATGAGCCCCAAACCTGCATGACCCCCAAGATTTAAAAAGTCGGAAAAAGGAGTCTTTCAATCCACCTTTTTAGTTTCACTGGACATTGGACTATACATGTCTGGGGCCACAGCATGAGCCCCCAAACCTGCATGTCCCTCAGATTTAAAAAAGTTGCCGGAAAAAGGAGTCTTTCAAACCACCATTTTAGTTTCACGGGACAATGACTATACCTGTCTGGGCCACAGCATGACCCAGGGCCGGAGTTTACAAGTGGGTGCGGTGAGAGCCCAGGCTGGCTGTCCGTCACTATTAACACGCAGGTTTAAAAGCCCTGATGACGCAGCAACGAAAATCTGTCGTGCTGAAGGCAGAGTGCGGAGAAAAAAAAAACGGAAGTGTGAGAACTCCAGCTTCCTCTGGTACACAGTCAATACACAGTATGAGTGTGGACCAGTTGAAGCTTCACTTGGAAATACTGGTGGTTAACGTCCTGTTACACCCAGGTGCCCTTTATCTTGGCATTCTTTTTCTCATTTTTACTCAACGTGCTGGAGGAAACTGGTCTCTGTACTTTTGTTCTCTGTCCGTGCTCCATACTCCATGTCTCCTGAATAACATACATCTGGTCAAGTTTTCCTGTTTACCTCCCTTGTAAAATTCAGAGGAATTTTTTTAACAGCTACTTTTGTTACATGCAAGTTTTTTAGTACTATAATTCTAGAAAACACATTTTTATATCGGATGGAATCCCACCATGTCTTTGTTCTCTTTTTTTAATTGTATGTTAAATGGGTCTGTCTCAATAAAGGGATTTGATAGCTATGTTAAAGAATTTTCCTGCAAAAACAGTCATTTTGAATATGGTCCATTAAACAGTGTCTACCTATTCCTCCGTTTCTGACAGCACCATCACCCTTGAGCCACTCTTGACATGTGAAACCCCCTCTAAGAAACAAATGTATGTTAGATAAACAACATTTTTTAGAATGGAACTGTTTTCTAGCTGCATGTCACAGCAAAATGCCCCCAAAAATTCAAACATGGGACCCATGAGCCACTTTTGACAATTGTGAAGAACAATATGTCTATTAGAAACAACATTTTTAGAATAGGACCTGTAGTATTGCTGCATTTCAAAGCAGCATGGAACGAAAAAAATTATAAAAATGACTTTTCAGCCACTGTTAAAAATTGTGAAGGAGAAATGCCACTTAGAAGCCAATTTCTGTTCCAAAGGACATGATTATAGCTTTATCTCACAGCAACATGGACCCCAAAAAAAATTATAAATATGATCTCAACCACTGTTAAAAAATTTTGAGGGATGAATGCATTAGAAGCCACATTTTGTCTCCAAAGGACCATGATTATAGCGTTATCTCACAGCAACATGACCCCAAAAAATTATAAAATATGGTTCTCAAGCCACTGTTAAAAATTGTGAAGGAGACAATGCATTAGAAGCCACATTTTGTTCCAAAGGACCTTCGATTATTGCTGTATCTCACAGCTACATGACCCAAAAAAAATTATAAATATGATTTCTCAGCCTCTGTTAAAAATTGTGAGGCAGCATGACCCCAAAACCATTGGACAATGTGAAAATTCTAAGATGAAGTGAGTAAATGGAATATGGTTTTTGTCATGAAACCTTGGTGTCCTTTAGTCTCCTCCACGCAAAACCAGAAAAATGAACGGTTGGGGAATTGAGAATTAAAAATTGACAGTAAGAAATGATCATTTTTAAAAATAAGTTTTTTCAAGAGGACCATTTCTGTTTGGAGAGGAATGTGACGTAGGACCAGCATCTTATCGGTGACTCGGCAATTGGGGCCACAACATCATCAGAGTCCATGCCTGATTCATCTTGATGAAAGTCAAACGATCCACATATATCTGTGGAAAGTCGGATGCGTTTGTCTGTAATGGACTCCTCCAGCTGTGCTGAAGTGGTCCGCTCAGATATGACGCTGGTGCTGAGCAGGACAAAACCTCTATGGCGGTGGCGAGCGAAGCTGGGCCATTGTCCATTTTGGGATACCCAGAAGGTCTATTGGGGTGTCCGGAACACAATCCAAAAACATCGGTGTTGAGCGCAGATAGTCGTACACCATGATCTTAAGCTGGTCTTCTGTGTGTTGGATGTGTGCCCTGCATGCATGCATGGTGAGGTGGTAAATAAAGATTGACCAAGGGTTCACCCATTAGGATCTCTGCCACCTTGCCTCGATGCATGACGCGCCGCTACGGCTGCTTGGCACTCTACTGCTGTCACGTCACTGATGTTGTTCCACCGTGACTTTGAGGACACGTGAAGCAACGCAACAGATGCTCTCCGTTGATCAATCAGCAAGGTTCTCCATTTCCTGCATTTTACTTCTATTTGGGTGGGTGGAAGGAAAGTGCTGAGTTTTGTTTTGTACGGGGAAACAGGAGGGTGGCCACCAGTAACTGATTGTTATTTGATGCCCATAATGCGAGGATCATGTTGGAGGAAATGAGCAATCCAAGCACTCATGTGAGAGATGGAGCCTTGATTTCCCCAAGCCTCTGGGTTGAGGGGAACTAGCAACTCATCTTCCCCATCTGCCCTCAAATTCACGCAACCTCTTTCCAAGGCAGGGACCGTCGGTGTCCTAGGAATACCTCCTCCTCCTCCTCCTCCTCCGCTTCCTCCGGCACAGCTTCAACACAAGCCCTGTACTTGCCTCAGATGTTGCACCCTGAGAGCTGAGGTGCCGCCTTGCACTAGATCTGGACCCTGACCACTGCCATAATAAAGACCGATAAAATTGAGAAACTGTCGGCCTTGTGGACTTTGACGGAGAGAGAGGCTCCGTGTTCTGCTTCTGTGACCGGTCTCCTCCTCCGTCGCTGGCGGGACCTGATGTTTTCAGAGTGTCCAACGATCGTTCCGAGAACTAAGATCACCAAATGCTCATGCTGACAAGGGATCGTCACGCACTGACCATTTTGGTGACTTCTTCAAAAACTGGCAAGGATGGAGCAGAGCTCTTTCACCTGCCTCAACTCACGGTGGCTCAAACACCCCGAGGTGCCGCACCGCTGCTTGTAGGCATGTGTCACTTCGTACTGCGGTAATGGCATTTGTGCTGCTCCCACAATCGCTGGAGCATGTGGAGGGTGGGAATTCCAGCGTGTTGCCACTCAACAATGAGATCCAGGTTGACAGGGATGCCGAGCTGACGCTGCAACGAGCCAGGCGGGACGAAGCAGGGTGCGGAATGGCGGAAGTCGAACTCAGACCTACGAGCCTTCCTCAGCAGGCAGTCACAGACACCGGGTAGCTCTTTAGGAAATTTCTCGGGAGATATGACAAGGTCATGACATGTGCCAGGCAAGGGATGTGCCCAGCCTACCGATCTTAAGGGCGGCCAGCAGATTTCGCCCGTTATCGCACAACACCTGCCCTAGGCACAAGGTTCTTGTCACCCAGCCAGCCCGCTCGGTCTCGTTGCGGAGAGCCGAGTCCACAGCTCTGACTGAGTGTGGACGGTCTCCAAGGCAATTAATTTCAATCACGGCCTGGTGTCTCTGGGCACGTTGATGCCACCAGGAGGACATTGGGGGAAGAGCCCCTGCACCATCCCTGCGGTTTTGTAAGAGCGTGCGCCGGAGCCTGGAAAGCCACCGTCACCCCCAGAGACATCCACCAAAGCTCACCCAGCTGAGCTGTCCATGAGTTATAGCGACCTTTGTGACCGTGCTTACTAGTCCATGTGTCGGTGGTGAGATGGACTTTTCCGGACACAGATGCAGACAACGCGCTTGAATTTTAGATGACATGTGGCTGGCCAGGGCAGAGGACAGCTTTTCTGGCAAAGAAATGCTGCTCGGCATACGGTATTCGGGGGCAGGCGAGGGCCAGACGAGCGGAACCCATCTGTGTCCCCAGACGGAAAAGCATACATTTCCAAGGGCCAAAGCCTGGCAAATGCCGACATTCAGGCTTTTGGCTTTGGGATGGTTTGGGTTAAAGTATTTCTTCTGCTCCCAAACCTGGGAAGGTCAGAAGCTGGTGCTAGACTGGCCGCTGTCACGCGTGCAGGTCGTCAACTGGCGGAGGAGAAGGGGTAGGATGGGTCTCTGGGGGGGGGCTGGTGCTGGTGGTACTTGGGCGCACGGTGGAGGCTGAAGCGGGGCTGATCCCTGATCATGACTCTGAGAGGACATGGGCAGCTGAGGAACGCTTGGTGGTGGCGGAGGAGGAGGGCGGAGACAGAGGGTGTGACAGTGGTTGGAGGCCGGCGTCGTTGGCCTTTTTTGGCAAGTGTTCCCTCCATTTCAACCTTCATGCATTACTGCATGTGACTAGACATGTTGGTGGGGTTGAACCACTTAAGGTTCTTGCCTCTACTTTATGCGATTTACGCAAGGCGGCATATGACATCGCTGGGGTGAATAGAGGCCTTGCTCAAAGAAGGCCCAGGCTTGAGAGGTCTGGACCTTTTTGAGACGGCGAATAAGCGAGGAGCGGGGTTTGCGCTGACCGTGCGGCGGATCATATCAGCGGACTTCTGCGACCGCCCTCTCCCTTTTTGTCGGCGGGACCCGTATTGGACACTACCCCATCGTCTTCCTCCTCGTTCACCCACCCCCACTGTGAAAGCGCCTCGCAAGCAAAATTATGCGAAAAAGACAGGATGATCCGCAATGTCGTCATCATCATCATCATCAACACAGGTGACTTGGTCGTCCTGACTTTCTGCATCCAGAAGCTGGCGGGCTACAAGCAAGGGGCAACTGCAAGGCGTTGCCGACCCAGCCGGGATTTTTTGCCGATTGACGGCATTCTTCACCTCCTCTGATTGGCATCAGTAACTGGGTGTCAGAGCAGGGACTAATCATCCTTCTTGATCTTTTAATATGCCTTCTGACCCCAACCGCCATTTTTGTCATCCAAAGAGGTCTTCAGGGACAATGGATTATTCCACAGTGGTGGGTACACGAACGTTTGACATTTGGCTGCTTCATGTTGGAGGATGATGATGATGCTGATGACGACATTTGTGGCCGTGACTGGAGGATGAGGAGGTAAGGCACTGCTAGATGCAGGTTGCGCATTAACCACTGAAGGACAGATTGGGCGCGATGTTTCGTTTACTTAGATTCACAGGGCCCTGACCAGCGATGACAGGCTGACGGGTCCTGCAACTCGTCGATCTGACTGGCAATTGCGTGTTGTCGCCAGCACATGGAAGGAGCACCTTCTTCGTACCTCTACCTCCATATGCTACCCCCCTCTTTGCTCGCTTACCACCTGCATTTCGCTCATGTTCAGAAATATAAAAATTTGGAAGTATGGAATAGTTTTGGAAAGTCTCTTATTAAAGACGGCAACACAAGCTACTCTCAAAATCCCTCTAATCAAAAACAAAATTTGTGGTTTCACATTTAACTGCAAGGTGTCTATCAACAAATCTGGAATGCGCAAAAGTCAAAAAACACGTATCTGGTTATGTTTTGGTATAATACACGGTATTTTTTGCACCTTTCAATTAACATGTGGTGGACTATAGAATTGCTGTTTTAGATTGACGTGGATGCTGCGTCATGACAAAGCTGGGGTGCGGCAAAAGTCAAAAAACACGTTTCTGTTGATGTTTTCGTATAATACACACTGCATATTTTTTGCACCTTTCAATATCACACCTGTGGTGGACTATAGAATTTGCTGTTTTAAGATTTACGTGGATGCTGCGTCAATGAAAAAAGATGGGGTGCGCAAAAGTAAAAAACACGCTATCTGTTTATGTTTTCGTATGTTACACAGGTATTTTGGCAACAAACAACCTGTGCTGAACTACAAGATTGTCGATTGTAATTTTAACTGCAAGGTGGATATATCAAACACAGTGGGAATGGTGTCAAATTGAAAATGAACACCTATCTGAAAGTATACTGATAATAAAAGTGGAGTTTTGCACCTAACAAAGAGACCTGCAGTTACTAGAAATGATGTTATTCCAATATAAGTCAGGCTGCCAAAATATCCAGATATATTTCAATTCATCAAACTGTTAATAATAAAGTATTGCAGTGCATTGTCTTTACTAGTCTGGTGAACTTTAATCCCAGTGTCTATTTATAGATTGAGCTGTCTGTGTTCGCCGCGGCCCCCCCCCCCCGCTCCCCTCGTGACTTTACAGCGGTAGATGCTGCTGTCTTGTAAAAATTCTTTCAGCTAACTACATTACAATCTTCAAATCACTATTAACTAAATTGGAAGGATCCACAGCTGAATCAGTAGGGTTTCTCTGTGCAGAAATAGACTATTTCTCTTGATTGTTTGGCACAGGCAAGAGCGCACGTCCTATTCTATGAGACGCTGAGAGATCCACTAAGGCCTGAACAGGGAAGGGTGTTCTATGTAAACGAGGTCATGTGATTCTTTAGCCAATCGCCACCAACACATCCAGTCATGACATCGCACACACATCTCACCTATCCTATTCTGTAGATTGATTTGCTGGCGGCAAAATGACAGGAAAGCGCCGAAAAATGGCGCGATCTTTATAGATGATGCACAGATTTTAACCTTAATGTATCGCATGATCTGAAAATTTCGATCACCATAAAAACCTTGCCAATTTCAAATTTGTCGATAAAAATCGCTCAACACTATTCACAAGCAAAGGTTAATTACAATTTTTTCTCTTGTTGTGTAGCGTAGAAAACACGCAATTGTAACACGCTACAAAGCTAGTAGTTTGTGGTTGCTCAATTCTTTTGCGCAAGTTGCATCCCGGGGTTAATTAAGCGTTGTTTTTCTGCTGTAGGATGACACAAAATAAACTGTCTTTTTTCACCGCCAAAAACTACAATTTTCCTGTAGCATAATCACAAGCAACAGGTTAATTACAATTTTTTCTCTTGTTGTGTAGCGTAGACAAACAAGCAATTGTAACAGCTACCAAAGCTAGTAGTTATGTGGCTGCTCAATTCTTATTGCACAATTTACATACCAGGGGTTAATCTAAGCGTTGTTTTTCTGCTGTGGTGACAAAAATATACCCCGTCTTTTTCACGCCAAAAATTACCAATTTTCCTGTAGCCTAATTCAAATCGGAAGGTTAATTACAATTCTTTTCTCTTTGTTGAAGTAGCGTAGAAAACACGCAATTGTAAACACGCATACAAAGCTCGTAGTTTTGTGGCTGCTCAATTGTTGGTCGCAATTTTACATTCCAGGGGATAATTAAGCGTGTCTGCCGTTGTACTCAGTAAAAGAAACTTTGTTTTATTCACCGCCACAGAAAGAAATTCTGTAGCATAATTTCATATCGGAAGGGTTAATTAAGCCTGTTTGTGCTTTTATCATTCTGCTAACAATACACCATGTTTTTAAACGGCAACATACAAGTCCATTTTTTCCTGCCCATTTGTGGAGCGTAATTTTTTATCCAAGGGTTACCCAAGCTCTTAGTGGGTTCATTTGGAGTCTAATACAGGGTGTGTATTTATCACTATACAGATATCTCATCAAATAGTGTCTGTACATTTAGAATAAACAGTATTTCAGGATCAGAGAGGTGGCAGGCTCTTTCACCTGCGAGTGGCGGAGGCACAAATATTCCGGCCAGGTCGCAGCACAGCAAGGGACGTCGCAGCAGGGTCACTCGGTGAGGCCCACAACTGCCGCTGTCATTAGCGCCGTGTGTTGTTCAGCAACCCAATGGTTCTTGATTGGTAGGGACTAGGTACATCATTCCCTCGCACGATGACATCTGACCACCCCAGCCAAGAGTCGGTGGGAACGTCAGACACACCCTATAGTTGGCATGGCCCAGAGCGGGTCAGCAGGCCCTACCTGTCTTCAACCCACGCCTCTGTCACATCGTTTCCCTCAGCCAGAGCATCTACTATTGTGGTCTGGGCTCAGCGCCACTATATAGCGAGGATGAAAAATTTGAGGAGGGCAGTCAGCAGCTACTGGCAAGCGAAGAAATGGGGCCAATATCCCCTGCTTTTGCAGTAGGCGGCAAAGTATAGATGTTGAGAGTTGGCATGGGGGGAGGTTCAATGTTTAGTGACACGGGTCAGCCTTCATGCATACCAAGACCGGTGATGAGGACAGCAAGTGACGATGAAAAACAAATTCAGATGATGATTGAAAGCACGACCGCACAATGGGAGCCGCGGTGAGGCAAGGGCATCATCATCGTCAGGAGAAGAGGGCGTAGCTTGCGGTCAGCAGCGGGCGCAGCCAGCAATGGGTCGTGTGGGCTGTGAGTCAGCAAGGATAGCTGCAGTGTGAGGTCGGGAAAACTAAGCGGCCACGGGGTAAAATAAACCCGCTCGCGAAAGGTCCAAGAAGTAGCGGCACAGGGGTCAGCGCGAGGCAGCAGGCAGCAGTAGTCACTCATGTGCGGAGCGTGGCGGTAAAATCGCATACTCAGTTGTGTGGGCAGTTCTTTGCTAAGACACCCGGAGGAGCCGGAATATGCGGTATATGTAGAATCTGTAAGCATGAAGATGAAGCGTGGCCAGGGGAGCTAACGATTGGCACCACAGCACCTGCGTCAACACATGCAGCGTCACCATCGGTGTCTGGGGACGCACCGTGGCTCAGATATGGTGGTCCAGAATCCTTGCCGGCCTAGCAAACAGCAGCAGCAGCATCGCCCAGTGGCAACATGCCATTGCAGCCAGTCAGGCTCCACCTCCTCTGCCAAAGGGAGCTGTTTCTCTTTGACATCATCTCCCGGTCCAGATGCTCCTGTCCTCGCTACTCATGGCGGAGCCAGCAGTCGTTCAGCGAGGCAATTGCAAGACGAAAACAGGTATGCGTCCAACCCATCCCTAAGGTGCAGAGCTGACGTCACCCTGTCCAAGTTGTTGGTGACTGCAGTCCCCTCCACTTTCCCAAATGGGTGGACTCATGCACACGTTCAGAGAACTAATGGCTTGTGCCGAGCCGAGTTGGAGAGTTCCACGCCGTAATTTCTTTTCTAAAAAGGCAGTACTCAGCACTTCATATATATGGTAGAACAGAAGGTGGGCAGTACTTGAGCTTATCGGTTTGTTCAAGGTCACGGGCAGCGTGGACGTCGTGAGCTGTAACTACAGTCGGACAGTTACATGTCCTTTACGGCTCCACTGGTGATGTGGTTCCGGCCCAGGCACACCAACACTTGGAAGGAGACGCACTTTCTCTCCTCCACGTTATCAAACTCGCGGCTCCTGCGCCAATGTCCGCCTCTCTCCTCCCCCCAACCACCACATCTCAGCCTCCACAGTATGCTCCATCATACCACATGTGTAGAGGCACAGTGGTGTCACGAAGTCTTACACCATGGTCTTGCCTTGTGCGAACGAAGTTCACAACAGGGGAGGAAAACCTGCTCCGCGTCAATGCAGCAAATCGGCTTTCTCCGCGCCAACTGCAAAATCGCGATCACAGGGTGCACGGACAATGGTAGGAACACTGGTGTCCGCGCTGCACCGAGGAGGATGGTCAATGCGCCCTGCATGACGCACGTGTTCAATCTGGTTGTGGAAAAGGTTCCTGAAGTCTTCCACCGATCTTCGAACATTCTGAAATGGCCAGGAAACTGTGCATGCACTTCATCCATTCTACAAAGCCAGGAACACCCCCTCCTCGAGTTGCAGCGGGCCCAGACAGGCATCCCCCAACACACCTTGATATGCGATGTTTCACACCCGTTGGATATTCCAGCCTGCACATGTTGGACCCGACTGTATGAACAGAGAAAAGGCCATTACAACGATTTTTTGATGATTCCAGGCGGTCAGGAGTACTCCCCTGTGTAACTTTGATGTCAGCCAGTGGCAGCCCATTTTTTTTCCCATGGTGACACCAGCCGTTTGTTGAGGCCTATTCGAGGAGGCCACGTTATTTGTGAGGTCGCAGAACTAGGGATGAATAACGTCATTCCACTGCTTCATGTCCTGGAAAAGGATACTGAAAATCTGTTCTTGGGCAGGGGGACCTGGAGACGTGGCGGGATACATCTCGCGGCCACATGAGTCAGGTGGCGGATGAAATGGAGGAGGAGGAGGACATTGGAGCAGAAGCATTGTCTGGTGTAATGAGTGGATTTTTTACCAGGTGACAGAGGGGAGGAGCCAGGAGCAGTGGAGGAGGTAGATGGAAGAGTTGGGGAAGACTGAGGCAGATGACCCGCAAGCACTGTTGGCAGTATACCAGTGGAGATGCGAGGCAGGGCGCCCCGCGGAGTCACTGGTGCAGAGGGCCCGCAGCAGGCTGATTTGCACTGGCTCAGTGACAGCCGAATAGTTCACATCCGGCAGAGGGATGACTTCTGGCTTCCACACTATTGAACCCTCGCTACCCGGTCCCAAAATGGGAGCCTTTTTCCCAGCTATTGAGATGGAGGACAAACTCAAATACTATAGGGGTAATCCTCCGTAGTCAGTTGGTGCTGCCTATGTGCGGGCCATCGTCCCTACTCTGAACAGGTCTGGACCGGGGGTTCTTCAGCGCTCACATCCTACTGCCGCGGCTGCCGGGGGAAGGGTGGGGAGTCGGAGCAGTACCAGCTCCATCAGCAGCAACATAAGTCTGGAGTCACTGATGAGCAGATTCCTTCACCGCCCCTAGTGAGGAGGGCAGTCTGTCAGCAAGCTGCAGGACTGGTGAGACACCCTGAACCAAAAGGTGGGTGGCCTACTTGGAGGAAAGCACCTCTGCCACCCCGTTAGAAAGGATCCGCTGGACTAATGGGCACCAAATGGACTGTGTTGGCCGCAACTTCCGAGTTTGCAGTGGAGAAGCTGTCCTGCCCGACAAGTAGTGTGGGCATCAGAGCGGGTGTTTCAGTGCGGCGGGGGCCATCGTTACAGCCAAGGAGAGCCCGCTTGTCCCACGGGAAATGTGGAACGACTGACCTTTGTCACAGATGAATCAGGCGTGGATCGCCAGATTTCAAACACCAATGCCTTAGGCGTTCAGACTACATCAGCCATGACGCCTCACCCAACTGTGAGAATGAGTCGGGTTTCAACTAACCTGGCCTCAGCCACTATTCTGATGCCGCACCCGCTGATGCCACACATTGCTGACAGTTTCATCCATCTGCCACCAACCATCTTTACCAGGGGACTGGTATTGCCGACCACCTTCCACACTCTGTCATTGTGCCACCTCTTGACCTCATGCTGCTGCTGTGGCTGCTGCGTGACCTCACACCACTGCTGTATTGTGCCCACTCTCTGACCTCATGCTGTTGTCTATGCTGCCGTCACCTTCACTCCTCTGTCATTGTGCCATCTGTGGCCTACTCCAGTTTTTGCACCTCAGAATGTGATTGTGCCACTGTCTCTGACCTCATGCTGCTGGCTGTGGCTGCGATGCCGTGACCTACACACCTGTCATTGTGCCACTGGTCTTGACCTCATTCTGCTGCTGTGGCTGCATGCGTGACCTACACACTGTGTCATTGTGCCACTGTCTGACACCTCAGCTGGCTGCTGTGGCTGCTGCAGTGAACCTACACACTGTGTCAATGTCCCACTCTGTGGGCTATCCTGTTTTTGCCACCTCCAGGGAATTTCTTGTGCCATCTGTCCGACCTCATGCATGCTGACTGTGGCTGCGCCGTGACCTCCCACACTGTGTCATTGTCCCACACTCTGTGGCCTACTCCTGTTTTTGCCACCTCGAGAATGGTCATTGTGCCACTGTCTGACCTAATGCTCTGCTGTGGGCTGCTGCGTGACATAAACATTGTTCATTGTGCACTGTCTGACCTCATGCTGCTGCTGTGGCTGCTGCGGTGGACCTACACACTTGTCATTGCTGCACTCTGTGGCCTATTCCTGTTTTGTGCCCCTCCAGAATGTCATTGTGCCACATGTCTGACTCATGCTGCTGCTGTGGCTGCTGCCGATGACCTTACACACTGTGTCTTGTGGCCACTGTCTGACCTCATGCTAGCTTGCTGTGGCTGCGCCGCTGACCTACCACACTCTGTCATTGTGCCACTCTGTGGCCTATTCCTGTTTTTGCAACCTCCAGAATGTCATTGTGCCACTGTCGCCTCATCTGGGCTGTGGTGCTCCGTGACCTCCACACTGTGTCATTGTGCCAATGTCTGACCTCATGCGCTGCTGTGGGGTGCTGCCGTGACCTCACACTGTGGGATTTTGCCACTTTGCCTCAGCTGCTGCGTCCTGCGCCTGACACACACTGTCATGTGCCACTGTCTACTCATGTTGCGCTGTGGCTGCTGCCGTGATACACACTCTGTCATTTGCCACTGTCTGACCCCAGCTGCTGCGTGGGTCTGCCGTGACCCAACATTGTGTCATTTGCCACTGTCTACCTCATGCTGTGTGTGGCTGCTGCCGTGACCTACAACTCTGTCTTGTTTCCACTCTGTGGCCCATTCCCGTTTGTGCCACCTCCAAATGTCATTTTGCCCCTGTCTGACCTCATGCGCTGCTGTGGGGCTGCCGTGACCTACACCCGTGTCATTTGCCACTGTCTGACCTCATGCCGTGTGGGTCTGCCGGACCTACACATCTGCATTGTGCCATCTGTGGGGCCCATTCCCGTTTTGGCCCCCCCTCCAGAATGTCATTGTGCCACTGTCTGACCTCGCGCGTGTGGCTGCTGCCGTGACCTCCACACTGTGTCATTGTGCCAATGTCCCTGACCTCATGCTGCTGCTGTGGCGGGCTGCCGTGACCTACACACTGTGTCATTTTTGCCACTGTCTGACCTCATGCTGCTGCTGTCGCTGCTGCCGTGACCTACACACTGTCATTGTGCCACTGTCTGACCTCATGTTGCTGCTGTGGCTGCTGCCGTGACCTACACACTCTGTCATTGTGCCACTGTCTGACCTCATGCTGTTTGCTGTGGCTGCTGCCGTGACCTACACACTCTGTCATTGTGCCACTGTCTGACCTCATGCTCCCTGCTGTGGCTGATGCCGTGACCTACACACTGTGTCATTGTCCCACTCTGTGGCCTACTCCTGTTTTTTACCCACCTCCAGCATGTCATTGTGCCACTGTCTGACCTCATGCTGCTGCTGTGGGTGCTGCCGTGACCTACACACTGTGTCATTGTGCCAGTGTCTGACCTCATGCTGCTGCTGTGGCTGCTGCCGAGACCTACACACTGTCATTGTGCCACTGTCTGACCTCATGCTGCTGCTGTGGCTGATGCCGTAACCTACACACTGTGGCATTGTGCCACTCTGTGGCCTACTCCTGTTTTTGCCACCTCCATAATGTCATTGTGCCACTCTCTGACCTTATGCGGCTGTGGCTGCCGCCGTCACCTCCACACTCTGTCACTAATGTTGCCACCTGAGCTCTCAGCTTGTTTTTTTCTAGCTTTCTCTGGCATGACTTTATCAGGCAACATTCCTGTTTTTTGGTCAGTTTTGCCCTCTTAGTCCCCAGGGAATTTTATAGTGAAGCAATTCTAAGAGGGGCGGCAGCCCATGTGCATGTCATAAATAAAAAACAACATTGTATGAAGACCAAACCAAGCTCCCTCTGAATATTTAAGCATGGCAAAAATGTTCTACAGCCCCCTGCAGGCTCTGTGCAGCCTGGAAATAGCTGTTTTTTAACGTGATTCGTCCCGAAGTAATTCGGAACGAAGTTATTTTTTGCCGAGAAATCCTGCGAAGTGAACAAACCGAATTTTGGGAAATTCGCTCATCTCTACTCATTTTATAAACTTCCAAAGAGAAAGAACACTTTCACGTACCTTGCTGTAACCTTAACAGCCCCAGCAATGGGCCTCCTAACATCCCCTTCAGCCCCCATTATTTTTTTAAGACCAGACTATCCAGGCCACCTTACAGGCCACAAGGAAACCATTCGCTTGCTTCACACTGTTCACCAATTTTCCTCAAGCTGTCATCCAGTATAGTCATGTACAGACCCAGATATAACCTGTCTCTGGCGTTAAGGCCTCCCACAACTCAAGCATACTTGGTTCTCCTCCTGACATCTCTTACAGCCCTCAGTAGACTTACTAGAATTGACTCTTGTAAGTCTATGCCACTTCACAAGCTATCCCTTCCCTTAGCTGGACTATCCCATCCCACTGCCCTAAAGGGACACCTTTTGCTTTTGGGAACCCCACGATAACACTAGGTGATCCATTATGTCTCTACAGGTTTCTTTGCCTCATACACTAACTCTCTTATGAACAAGCCGTTCTCACCTACACTCCGTAACATTTGTCACGATCGACAAGCCCATACCTTACAGTTACACCAAGTTTTTCAGACACCTCAAACAATCTAAACCCATATCCTCTTGCACCAACTCTACTCTCTTGCCCTTAAATGATGTTGTTCTTGCTCAGCATCTCAGGGACAGAATGCCGCAGGACTCTACCAGCATGAAGCTCACGCTAACACAGGATCCTCCACCAACAGACAGGGTATGGTGTTGCTGTAGAGTACCAAACCCATCTGCAAACTTGTTACACAAAGTGCTCAGACAGTGCAGGGCTACAACAACACATATACATCGCATTCACTCAACACATTTTGGGCCCTGATGCATAGAATGAAATAGGACCCTCCAGTTACCATGTGTCTCTACAATACTGGTGTCTTCTTAGGTTGCAGAAGGACTTTTGGGCCCCCTTAGGCTGCTGGGCCTGGTAGCAGCTGCTACTTCTGCACCCCCTATAGCTACGCCCCTTATAATCCACAATGACGGACACAGGTTTGTCTCACTCCTTACCACTCACTGTCCTCACTGTTGTTGTCCATCATAACCCCTTTACTAAAAAACCCTCTCTGGACCCGTCCTGTGCTGATAACTACCGACCAGTCTCTAACCTGCCCTTCATCTCTAAACTCCTGGAACGCTTGGTCTACTCCCCCGCCTAATCCGCTGTCTCTCTGCTAACTCTCTTCTTGACCCGCTGCAATCAGGTTTCCGCACCCTACACTCCACGGAAACTCCCTTAGTTAAAGTCTCAAATGACCTCCTAACAGCAAATCTCGGGGTAACTACTCTTTGTTGCTTCTCTTGGATCTCTCTGCAGCAATTTGGACACTGTGGATCACCAACTTTCCCCTCAGCATGCTCAGCACCATTGGCCTCCAGGACACCGCTCTCGCTTGGTTTATTCCTAACTCTCTGACCGCTCCTTCAGTGTCTCGTTTTCTGGTTCCACCTCCTCTCCTCTTCCTCTTGCTGTTGGGGTTCCTCAGGGATCAGTTCTAGGTCCTCTCCTCTTTTCATTGTACACAGTCCCCATTGGACAAACCATCAGTAGATTTGGCTTCCAGTACGATCTCTATGCAGATGACACCCAATTAATACACCTCCTCCCGTGACATCACTCCAGCCTTGCTACAAAACACCAGTGACTGTCTGTCCGCTGTCTCTGACATCATGTCCTCTCTCCATCTGAAACTAAACCTCACTAAGACTGAACTTCTTGTCTTTCCGCCATCTACTAACCTACCCCCCCCCTGCTATTCTGTTTCTGTATGTGGTACCAACATTTCCCCTAGGCAGCAGGCCCGCTGTCTAGGGATTTTATTGGATTCTGATCTGACTTCACCCCATATTATCCAATCCCTTGCCCGCTCCTGTCACCTGCACCTCAAGAATATCTCCAAAATCCGTCCAATTCTCACTGTGGAAACGACTCAAACTCTAAATTGCTGCTCTTATTCTTTCTCGTCTTGACTACTGCAACCCCTTGCTTATCGGTCTCCCTCTCTGCAAACTCTCCCCTCCCAATCTGTCCAAAAATGCAGCAGCCAGGCTTGTCTTTCTCTCCAGCCGCTATACTGATGCCTCTACCTGTGCCAGTCACTGCACTGGTTGCCCATCCAGTACAGGATACAGTATAAACTCAGCACTCTCACCCATAAAGCTCTCCACAGCGCTGCTCCTCCCTACATCTCCTCCCTAGTCTCTGTCTACCGCCCTACCCGTGCTCTCCGCTCTGCTGATGATATCAGACTACATTCCTCAATCATCCGAACCTCCCATGCCCGCCTACAAGATTTCACACGTGCGGCACCAATTCTCTGGAATATGTTACCGCGGGCGATCAGGCACATTCACAACCCTCACAGTTTTAAGAGGGCCCTGAAAATACATCTTCTCGGTCTGGCCCACCAAGATCCCTAACTGCTATCACACACATCTGTCACTCCCTGCACTTGGGCACATCACAGGCACTTATCTGTATATAATGTACAGCATGGTGGCAGTTCATCCATTTTTCATGTAAACCACCCCCTATTTATGAAACATGGCCGGACATTGTAAACTTGGCACTTCTTACCGTATGTTTCACCCATACACCCAAATAGATTGTAAGCTCTCACGAGCAGGGCCCTCACACCTTGTGCCTCATTTGTAAGTACTTTTAATGTGTAATGACTGTATGTTTACCCTTGAATTTGTAAAGTGCTGCGGAATATGTTGGCGCTATAGAAATAAAGATTATTATTATTATTATTATTATTCAGGGCCACCGCCTTCCATCTCCTCGAGAGTTGGACCTGCTGCACAGCTACATCAACAGCATGTCCCCCTATAGCTGCAGCTTTCTTTATAGACTCCACTGTGGCTCCCCATTAGTCATACTCATCCCTTGGGAATGGATCCACACCTCCAACCTAGTCCTTTTTGCTAATCGTTTACTTGGTCTTCCCAAATCTGCCAGAGAAGATGCCCTTCTTTTCATTTGCCCTACATTCCTCTTTATATAAATTGTGCTTGATGGGCAACCTCCCTCTATAACATTCCTATACCCTAAAAGTTGGATAGGTATCTTAGGTATCCATCTGGGCCAATCCCTTTAAGCTCTTTGCTGCTGTGATAATTTGCCTGCAGTAGATATTAAATTGCATATTTATACAATGGGAGGAAGTTTACATTACAACTTATGAAAGATTTCTGAGAGGGTTGCATAATAAACAACACATTGAGTCACGGGGATGATCAATAAATATGTGTTATTAAGCCTTGGCACTGTGTCCCTGGATATCTTATTGATGAAGAGACTTGAAGTTATTTAGGTCATTTTTCATATCTAGAACATTATACTTGGGGCATGGAGTCTTGACAATCGTTTTGCGTACTGCAGCTCTTGGCTGATGTACGGCACCTTTCAAACCTCTACAGTATCATGAATACAGAGATTTATACAGCGCAGAGATCACTTTTTAAACAGACTGTAGATTCAGAGAAATGCCACGAAGATGAATTGTTATAAAAAAAAAACACATGGGGTTTATTCACTGGCTGATGTGTGCACCAACCAGGGGACAAAACTGAAGCTCCTCTGGACACCTAATATGCCTTTTTATGTTTGCTGACATTTCCTATATGTTTGGGGAGGGGGAGAATTAAATAGTGTTATTTTTCGAGTAGAGCACCTGCTTTTGGCCATTGAGAATGAAATTATATTAAATATCTTGCATAATATACAATAGGTATACTTCCAGTTATAGTATTTTTCACGTGGCAATCAGAATTCCCCACTGCTGCCCCGTTGTGATTGCCACTACTATACACCTGATATTCTTGAGTTCAGGCCACTTTGCTCTGTGGTGGTGCCAAACCATGCAAGGGTACTGGGAAAAATATTTTCCTTTCTTTCAGTTAACCCCTTATGTACAGGGTGATAAGCCCTATGGGCTGGTATTGTGAGAATACTAGTGGTAAAGTCCTTGCTTAGATGGTGAATCAATAATTGCAAACTAATGAGACACTTCAAGCTAGGTGGTTATAGGAAACATATAAGAGATTAATATGCTTGGTGGTTCTTGTCTGGTGGAATATACTTTCATACCCATGTCTGGAAGTTCTGTTGTGGCAAACCCTTTGTCTTAGTAGCTCTCCCCTGAGGTAGCGATATGGTGACATGCAATCTAGGTCTTGCGTCCCATCACCAAAGGCACCAAGTTGCTTAGTCCCTCTCCCTCAACAGGCACTGCTTCAGGGCTCAATGCTATATGCTCTCTGCAGGGGACCAGAACTATAACTTAGATAATACTACAGTATTTTCACAGCTAACACACTACTGTTTCAGGACTCATCTAGTGTTAGCTGTCTCTCTAGCTGTTTTCACTTTCTGTCGGTTTGTATTGTCAACTACAGCTGCCCTCATTATCACTAATGGAAGTCAACCAGCACACTTCTTCCCAGGGGCGTAACTAGAGAAACATGGACCCCATAGCAAACTTTTGGATTGGCCCCCTCACACCTCCAACCACAAACATTTACTGGGACCTCTTAATAATAGACATGCAGTTACTAGATAATACAAGGAGTAAATATCTCACCATACATGTCATCAACATACTGCTACCAAAAAAATCCACTATACCAAGACCAACATTACCAATCATGCTACTACATAGTGACCCGCATACATGGCCAGGACATGACCACAAATTACCACCAATAGTGAATGACTAACACCCCTATACTTTTAATGAATAAAGATCAGTATACAAAGACCAATATTACCTCCATTCAGTGACCATATAGTGGTATATACCAGTGTACACAGGCTCTGCAGACTGTGTAAAAACAGCATACAGTGACCATATAGTGGTAGATACCAGTGTATACAGGCACTGCAGACATATAAGTGATTACTATTATTATTATTATTTATTTTAAAGCACCATCGATTCTATGGCGCTGTACATTTGAGGGTAGGGGGGGTTACATACATAATATATGTCAAACAAGGACAATAGTGACAATGCAGTTACATCCAAGGACTCACAGGTGATGTTTCTCTGATGAGTTGGTAACTTTCTCTTTTCTTCTGCATGTGATCCAGTCCGACATGATGACTTCTCCCGGCCACCACTCATCACTGCAGATTTGGACATAAATATCTTAGAATCCTATCTTTTCCAGCACCTCCTCCACCTCTGTACAAACTTCCCAGGAGTGGGAGAACAGGTACAGACCATAGCTTAGAGGCACAGTCTCCTAGAGGTGGGGAGGAACAGCGGGATAACCCACTGGAGACTGTGCTACAGCTATGATCTGCACCCCTCACAATCTTATTACCAAGTAGGTAGGTAGGCAGGGTCCCATGTAGCTAGGTAGGCCACAGGTCGCTAGAAAGACCACCATTAAATAGGTTGGTAGGCCCTAGGTAGTGTGGTAGGCCTTAGGTAAGTAGGTTGGTAGGCCCCAGGTACAGTTGAAACCAGAAGTCTACATACACTATATAAAAATACACATATGCATGTTTTTCTCACTTTCCGACATGAAATCAGAATAAAAGGCATTTAAGGCATTTTTATTACTTTTTGCAAAGTCAAAAGTTTACATACATTTCATTAGTATTTGGTAGCATTGCCCTTAAACTGTATGACTTGGGTCACATGTTTTGGATTTCCTTCCACAAGCTTCTCCCAATAGTTAGTAGGAATTTTGGCCCATTCCTCCTGACAGAACAGGTGTAACTGAGCCATGTTTGTAGGTTGCCTTGCTCACACCTGCCTTTTCAGCTTTGTCAAAACTCCATCAACAAAAATTATTTTTTAGCCTGTCTCAAAAAGTATATCACTGAAAACAAGACTAAAATGTAACCTTAACCTTTAATAATTTAGCTTTAAAAATAGAGATTTCAATACAAATAAGATACACTTAATGACTAATGCCACTCAATTATGACCAATGATACAAACAAATACAATTTACACCATTAGTATTTTTCTCAATAAAGTTATATCTTCCAATTAAGGATCCAAGCTCAACCATCTGTTCCAACAAAACATATAACAGAGAACAGTGGTAGTGTCTAGTCCAGGATAAAGTAGAGCTGGGGGGTAGATATTCCTATTGTTTACCTGCCTACACGGCGGGGTAGTTGCTCCAAAAAAGGTGTCCCCACCCTAGGGTGACTTTTCCTAATACGCCCTAACCTATTTGAAGTTTATATCCATGGACTAGACCCATTTATAAGATAAATCCAATACCCATAGAAACTACAGCCAAATAGTGTATGAATCGCAAATTAAAAGATGTCACCTGGACATTGCAATATACCCTTTTACCCAACACTTTTTCCCATATTTCCTATCAGGGAGCTGTGGCAAAAATTAGACTGAGCTATCCAAACTACTAATGGAAAGTAGTATAGTCTGGGCGACTACCCAGCCGTGTAGACAGGTACACAATAGGGATATCTACCGCCCTCTATTTTATCCTGGACTAGACACTACCATTGTTCTCTGTTATGTTTTGTTGGAACAGATGGTTGAGCTTGGATCCTTAATTAGAAGATAAACTTTTATTGAGAAAAATTACTGGATTCAACATACTCTGAGAAAAGGTTATGTAAGTATACAATACTAATGGTGTATATTGTATTTGTTTGTATCTTTGGTCATAAATGAGTGGCATTAGTCATTAAGTGCACCTTTTCAGCTTTGCCCATAAATTTTCAACATGTTTGAGATCAGGGCTTTGTGATGGCCACTTCAAAACATTGACCTGGTTATCCTTAAGTCACTTTGCAATCAGTTTGGCAGTATGCTTCAGGTCATTGCCCATTTGGAAGACCCATTTCTGGCCAAGTTTTAACTTTCTGGCTGATGTCTTGAGATGTTGCTTCAGTATTGCCACATAATCTTCTTTCCTGATGATGTCATCTATTTTGTGAAGTGCATCAGTTCTTCCTGCAGCAAAACAACCCCATAACATGATGCTTCCACCCCCCGTGTTTCACAGTTCAGATGGTGTTCTTAGGCTTCCAAGCTTCTTCCTTTTCCTCCAAAAAATAGCGATCGTCTTTGTGGCCAAGCAGTTCAATTTTAGTTTAATCAGACCACAGGACATGTCTCCAAAAATGTAGGTCTTTGCAAACATTAATCTGAATTTTACATGTTTCTTTTCGAGTAATGGCTTCTTCCTGGTAGAGTAGCCTTTTAGCCCATGTTGATACAGTACTCTTTTGCTTTTGTTCTTGGGTTGATTTGCACATGTCAGACCTAAGCACATTCATCTCTGAGACACAGAACCCATCTCCTTCCTGAGCGGTATGATGGCTGGACATTCCCATCTTGTTTGTACTTGCGTATAATTGTTTGTACAGATGAATGCACCTTCAGGTATCTGGAAATTGCACCCAAGGATGATCCAGACATGTGCAAGTCCACAATTCTCTTCCAGATAATCTTGGCTGATTTCTTCAGACTTTCCAATGATGTTACACACAGAAGCAGTGTGTTTCTGGTGTGTTTTAAAATACACCCACAGGTGTGTCTCTAATTAACTCAGATGTTGACAATAAACTTTTCAGAAGCTGCCAAAAACATGAAATCATCATTTTGGCTGTTCCAAATTGTTTAAAGGCATAGTAATCCTAGTGTATGTAAACTTTTGACATTGTAGAAAGTAATAAAAATGCCTTAAAAAATTCTCTCTCTCATTATTCTGGCATTTCTCGAATATAAATAATTTTGGTTCCTAATTGACCTAGAACAGGTAAGGTTTATTCTGATTTCATGTCCGATAGTGAGAAAAACATGCATATGTGTCTTTTTACATAGTGTATGGAAACTTCTGGTTTCCACTGTACGTACTGTATATGAGCTTCGAGTCAAAGTGTTGCTGCATTTTCAGCCGACTGTTGAAATATCAATAATAGGAGAACATATTTTTTTATCTGACTTTCCTTGCTAATATATCTTACCCGACTTCTAACTGATCTAAAATTATAGAAATTAGCCTGATTATGTCTGATTAGGCTCTGATTTATAACCCTCTGTCTTAATTAAGAATTGCTCATTTTCTTTTATAATTTTAACTTGATAACATCATGGAAATGTGCCATAGAGTGATATAGACTGGATCATTTATATTCCTGCTCATTTATATTCCTGATAAACTTTCAACATCTCACGATTGAATATTTAAAAGTTAAACAGTTTGCAATAAAAAGTTAACATGTACAATTAAATTAGCAACTCAGGGTATTAATGAAATGTGATTGCTATTCCCTTTAACGGGATAAGTCAGGAGATGGTATTAATTAAAAATTAGCCTAATTTTGGTAACTGTGTGTAGCATTACTTCTTCTTGCCACTAGTAGTCTCCATGCAGCTTTTTTTCTCTCAAGATAAAAGGAAAAGAAAGTGATAGCACAACTCTAAAATGATTGATATGGGCCAGACACTCAATGATCAAAGTGACCACATATCCTAGTCATATGTCCTTACTTTCAATGATGGGATAACCTTGTTATTATAAATCGGCAACTCTTTAAAGTATCAAGCTGCCTATTTAGTTCATGTTTTCTACCATATTTTCTTGGTGGTATCCATTAATGTGTATAATTTTGTGAAAACCATCAACAAGTTACTTTCCAATCAATGAGAGTTTATACTGTTTTGGTGCCCAAGTAAATAATATTAAATGCTCATCTTTTTACACCCAATCTGCCAATTAGGTATATTTTCTGTATCACATATTTTTACACATGATGGTTTAAAAGGGTGTTCCCATCTCAGACATGTATGGCATATTGATAAAATGTGGCTTAAAAGTCTAATAGGTGTAGGTCCTAACTCTGGGACCCGTAACTATTGTAAGAACAGGCCCCCCAAAGTCTCCATTCAGAACAGAGAGGAGGTCACGCTTGTGCATTACTTTCTGTTCTGCTGTACTCTGAACAAGTGCACAAATGCAACCTACTCTCTGTTCTGAACAGAAACTTCGGCTGTTTAGGTTTAGAAAACCATGGTGGTTCTCTTCCAAAAATAAATTCTACACCTGTCCTGGGGTTGCATCTGCTATTGCAGCTGGTATTGCAGCATGGCTATACTTAAAAGCTAAAAATTTTGATTTCCTTTTATTTTCGTGCGACCTCTTAACCATACTTGCCAACCCCCCCTCAATATGGGCAGCAAAAGGGGAGGGGTTTATGCAAACACCACCTAAAGACTGGTGTTCCTAGGAGGATCAAGGGTGTTCTTGGGCACGGTGTGGGCATTTCCACTTGCTTGGCAAGTATGCTACACTTAACCACACCACTGAGATCAAGTGGACTCATCTTCCTAACAGCCAAACAAAGATAAATAATATGGGATATGGCTATGAGATCTCTCTTTCTCCTAGTTGTCAGTAGTGTTACTTGGCACTTCCACAATTTAGAGTAGATATGTACTGGTTGAAAGATATTCCAATCCAACAGTCCATGCATATGAATTTAACCGCACATAGAGTTGTAATTAATACTTCTTTATTATATTTTGGCGCAAAAATTAGTATGAAGATACATGAGGATACATGAGGTGACCCCACTTAGGAGGACGTTTCGAACATAGAAGACTTATTCACAATGGTTGCTATAAAAAGTGAAAAAAAAACACCGATCAATAAAGCAAAATATTTATCCAATTGAAAATTCTACATAGATATACATTAAAAAAATTCCTAAATGATTAGCAAAACTATCCGAATCCAATCACAAGAAGTATGTACAATATATATACGTTATATACAGTGGTCTAGTTCCATCTCTTTTGCTTCATTACCTATATGTCACTTTATTGTACATCACATCAATAGTATAATAGTGTATTGCTCTCTATACGGTAAATAACATATAGTGACGCTCTCTTTAAAATTGTATTGTTATGTAAATAAACAGAACTTCCAACCAATGAAGTTATGTCAAACAATCCCCAACAGTAAATATAATGAAAAAACTTACCTAAATCGTGAGATCTCTCCTAGTTGTCACCCAACAAAAAATAACCTGTGCAGGAAACTCCGGTTATGTCTTCAAGCATACAACGACATAGACCTAGGTCTATCAGCATGTACTTTGCAGGGGAATCTTTACAGGCAGCTTATTTAACAGGATATCGCTATTTTCATTTAAGTCAGTAATATTGACAAATCTAACCTTGGTGGGTACTTCTTACCAGACCACGCGTAAAGTAGAACATGACAGACAGAAATCTTACGGGCAAGCTGACAGATCTCATTTCTCTGATGCTGATTCTCTTCACAGCAGCTGACATCTCCTGGCAGTAGTCCTCCTGCTGCTGCCTGCATGCGATTGTGTCCCCAAAGAAGTTTTTATTTTTTCCAGTAAGCAAACTGTGTCAGTTTATGGGATTATTCCTGATACAAATGCCCCGTACTCCTGAGCCTGAAAGTCAGACACATGCATCACTGGTCACCAAAACAAGCAGCATAAAACCCAGCAAAGTATCAGGCTACATAATGGGACCTTTTAGTCAGTGCATAGTTAAACCACTCTTGTTACCGCTAGCGCTACATAGCCACCTGCAAGGCATATGATAATATGATGCAGGAATATGGCCACATTGCAACTTATTTTTTTCTTGAATCAGTTGTTTGGGTTAAGAAATACATTTTCAGATACTGATTATTTTGTTCTTAGTTGTAGGAGTTGTTCAGCACAGCTATCCTCTTTAATTGGGTTCTTCTATTACAGGAGAGACTTAAGTTCCAGTCACTTACAATGGAGCACAAGCCTCTCCAGTGTGTCGGGACATGAATCTAGAAGTGGTGAGTGTCTTGGGACGCTCTGGAGCAGGGGACAGGTAGGTAAGTACAACTTTTTTAAGAAACCTGGCTCCATTTAAGATTAACTTTCCTCTGTCCCTTAAAAATGTATGTGTACTTTCAGGATAAGCTATTATGGGCAACATGTATGAACAGGGTTGCGCCAGATATCTGCCGTCTTTTCAGCCCGATATCCAGCACAACCCTATTTGCTGTGCTGAACTCCCTCTCGCGAGAAGCAGGGTGCCCTAGAACCGGATGAAGCTATAGATTTATAGTTTGGCATGGCATGTCTAGGCGCATGACAACTGGAACAGGTAGAGCAGCTATACCTGCGTCAGAAATGGCACCCTAGTGCTAGAAAGCGCCTGATTTATGACCTGCTGTATAGCGGGTTTACAAATTAGGCGCATTCTAGGCTATTTTTTATGCGCAGAAAAATTGTCGCCTGGATGACAAAAATCATACATGTCGCCCGTTGTGTGTACATGAGTTGCACTACATCTAGCCCTGATGTAGCAGACCCTCAACAGTATCATCAGCGTGGAGCATATTCATAGAGTAGTACTGAGATGTGATTTAAGCTTTATGATGAAATATTAAGGTCTCTGTATACTGGATGGAAATGCTGCAGATTATCCACAGTGGAAAAGTAGATTTCAAGGATTTTGACATTTTTTAAGTCAATGGGGGAAAATCTACAACAAATCCACAGCATATCCACAAAAGAAAATGACAAGCGTGCAGTTCTGAAATCTGCATTGCAGGTTAATTTCAGGTTTATTCTGATTTCATGTCAGATAGTAAGAAAAACATGCATATGTGTCTTTTTATATAATGTAGGTAAACTTCTGGTTTCAACTGTAGGTTTTCTCCAACAGAAGCACTTCTTCAGCAAATACTATAGTGCCCTTTGGAGGTACCATACACCAGCACATGATGTTCAACAGATCTACAATCTATAGGGACTTTGCTGTGGCATGAGCCTTAATGTGCTGTCTTACTCATCAGCCTTATAAGTAGGACTCGACTGAAACACTATATTTGTATTTAACAACCGGTATAGACAAACTGGGTAAAAGCATCTAGTTATAATCTGGGCTCTGATATACAGTAAATCACTGTATAGACATACAGTGGCTTTAGTCACCCAAAGGCTCCTGTGTCAAAGAAATGTAGATACATGGATCCCTCTGTATAGGACAGCACAGCAGGCTTCATTTTTTATACCAGCCTACTGAATATCAAAAGGACACTTATTTGGCATCCATTAAGAATGTTAAAGTAATAATTTAGGTCAGACTGATCCTTATAGGATCCTCTTTGGTTTTCTAATTAGTATAGCGCAGTAGAGAAAGAAGAGTCAAAACACACAGAAGATGCTTCCAGTGTCCTGGGAACCTGCTTTCCTCTTTGAGTCAAAGCCCCCAGGCTTTATTTATAGACGTTCATACAAAAAGAGATAAGTAGTAAGGCACAGAGCCAATCAGCTATTAACACATTAGAATCTCTGCCCCTATACCGGGGTCTTTTAATCAATTAGTTAAGTCTTTTTCCCTGAGGCCGAGGACCACAACCATATTTGGTATAAAGTGTTCTGGAATGTTACACATTGTATATGTATGTATATGGTAGCTTTATAAACATCACCTATATACTACACCATATTATAATGTATCATTTCCTAAATACTATGGGCAACATGTATGAATGGGGCTACGCCAGTTTTCTGGGGCTGTGCCAGTTTTGAGCCAAGAAGAATGTATGAACAGGTGTACTGCAAACTTTGGCGTGATAAGTACCTATGTAATTTACCAAAGACACTTTTTAATGCACCAAAGATTATGGGCGTTCTGGGGGCGTCCCACAACATTCATAGAAGGAGTCACATTTATGATTCTTTGACCCCAAATCTAGGCACAGAACAGTTAGAACAGCCAGACCAGGGTAAAGGTGGTGCCTGAGCCTGAGTTGCCGTAGTGGGACTTGAATACGCTTCTATGTATAAACTGCAGAAAACAGGTTCATAAATTTTGGCACATTCTATACTACATTAAAGCTATTTAGAACTGGCCTGCAGGATTTATACATGTCGCCCTATTTTTGGGCTATTACTTACATCAACTATAAAAAAAACACTTCATATTGTTTGCTACTTCCACAGTCCCCTGTTTCTTATTTTGATTAAATTAAGTATAGCTGCTCTACTGGGAGTAAGGGATACCGGCACTCTGGTAGAGGTACATTTGTCCGAGGGTAAATTATGCCTGCCAGGTACGGGGAGACTTTAGTTAATTCTTCACTTCGTTCCCTTATTAGTCGTGTCAGTACTCACCACTCCCAGTGGGCTTGTGTCTCAACAACAAGCCAATACAGTGAAGAGGGGGTCTGTACTATAGAGATGGTGGTGGTAGTAACCCCCCGGGGCACATTCTGGTGGTGGTCTCTTTCCCTTAACTGCCCGTGGTGGTGGTGTGTGAGGTGCCCTTGATGTGTGGTGCAGATTAAACAGGCAGGAGATGACGGGTTAACTTGGTGAAGCATAGGCTGTCTTTACTTTCTAGGCATGATGTTATACAAACAGTAGGGAGTTAACTTTCATCAATATATATTTTTCTCTCAGTACAAGCCAACCAGTGGAGGATCAGTGATTCCCTCACTAATAAAATCCCTTGCATAAATGGCTTCCAGATAGGAGATCTGGGATATCTTGAGTAAATTGGGGGAATTGGGCGCGACCAGAAGCCGCAGGGCCCCCAAAGACCATGAGCTCTGCGGGGCTAGGGTTACCTCATGTAATCCTTGGAATCCAAAGTCCTTCTAGACTAGGCTGCTGCTCTCCTTCTTTGTAGAGCTTTTCTACTCTCTTAATCCTCCTCTCACATGTCGCCAATTAAATAAATGCTTAAGCTGACCCCTGAGCCTAGGGGCAACATAGCCTGTGTCAGTCTGTGTTGGATTTACCTCTGACAGGTATTATATATTAACCCAGGATGACAGACACTGGAGATAAATGGAAAGACCCCAGAACACTAATTTTGCACATCTTTATGTAACCTACTACTTCCCCCTCCCTTCTAGTTGCCATGACAAATCCCTCCACCAGAGCTGAGTGACTGTGACTGATATCTGCATTTTACATAACATAGATAGTGCAGTTATAACAGATCTTAATGCAAACATTAAAAAATCTAATAGAAAATTATTAAATTTCCATAGTGTACACTACACAGACTGCATGAGAAAGGAGGCTCACCAAATCCATTCTTTGCAGTAACCCACGAGTCCCTGAAAAGTTCAGAAAGCTCTTAGACTTATAGGGGGGTAAATGTTCTGAATATCAGATACAGTCAAAATCAGAAGCTTACATACACTACTGTATATAAAAAGACACATATGCATGTTTTCCTCACTATTTGACATGAAATCTGGATAAACTTCTCCCATTTTAGGGCAATTAGGATTACCAAAATTATTTATATTTGCCAAATGCCAGAATAATGAGATAATTTTTAAGTCAATTTTAATCATTTTCTGCAATGTAAAAAGTTTGCCTACCATAGGATTACTATGCCTTTAAACATCTGAGTTAATTAGAGACACACCTGTGGATGTGTATTTTAAAGCACACCAGAAACATACTGCTTCTGAAACGAGTACTGTATCAACATGGGCTGAAAGGCTACTCTTCCAGGAAGAATCCATTACTCCAATAGAAACACATAAAAGCCAGTTTAAAACTTGCAAATGCAGACAGGAACAAAGACCTACATTTTTAGAGACATGTCCTGTGGTCTGATAAAACTAAAATTTAACTGTTTGGCCATAATGACCATTGTTATGTTTGAAGGAAAGGCTTGAAAGCATAAGAACACCATCCTAATTGTGAAATACGGGGGTGGCAGCATCATATTGTGTTTTTTTTTTGCTGCAATAGGGACAGGTGTACTTCACAAAATAGCTGGCATCATGAGGAAAGAAGATTATGTGACAATACTGAAGCAACATCTCAAGTCATCAGCCAGAAAGTTTGGCCGGAAACGGGTCTTTTAAATGCACAAATACCCGAAGCTACTGCCAAACTGGTTACAAAGTGGCTTAAGGATAACCAAGTCAATGTTTTGGAGTGGCCGTTACAAAGCCCTGATCTCAATCCTATTGAAAATTTATGGGCAGACCTGAAAACTCAGGTGTGAGCAAGATGACCTATAAACATGGCTCAGTTATACCAGTTCTGTCAAGAGGAATGGGCCAAAATTCCTACCAACAATTGTGAGAAGCTTGTGGAGGAATATTCCAAACATTTGACTCAAGTCAAACAGCTTAAGGGCAACACTACCAAATACTAAATGGAATGTATATAAACTTTTGACTTTGCAGAAAGTAATAAAAATGCCTTAAAAAAATTCATTTTTCAGGAATTTGGCAAATATAAATAATTTTGGTTCCTAATTGATTTAGCCAGGTAAGATTTGTTTTGATTTCATGTCAGATAGTGAGAAAAACATGCATAAGTGTATGCAAACTTCTGGTTTCAACTGTATATACTGGGGAAAGAGGTTTAACTTCAGGGGAAATACAGTGTCCAAGAATGTGAACGTTTACAAACTGGAGCCCGTTACATAAAGATTTGTATGAACAGGGCTGCACCAGAAGTCTGGCATCTTTTCAGCCTGACATCTAGCGCAGACTCATTCACTTTAGTTTTATTTCACCCGCACGCCAATATCAGGTGCATTACAGGGCGCCCGCGGCACTTTGTAATGCACCTGATTTCGGGGGACATGTGGGAGGTTGTCCGCACTAGAACCATACGAAGCAATAGATTTATAGCCTCAATACAGCAATTTCAGGCGCATTACTGCTGGAACAGGTAAACTACTTTTAAAGTGGTTTACCTGAGCCAGAATTGTCGTTTCTGTACCAGAATATGCCTGATTTATGACCCGCAGTAGACCTGGATTATACATTCAGGCGCATTCTACAATATTCGTTTGTGCTAAAAAATTGGCGTCTAAGCGCCATAAATCATACAGGTCTCTTACATTCCTTCCACTCTTTACCAATTGTCCACCAGTGTGTACAGCTTTATTTCTCATCACTTGTAGATAGCTCATCAACTGCAAACCCCATTAAGGACTAGATGACTGTACATATAACAAGACAGAGGAACATAGAATAAAGAACAAGCAAGGTCCCATTACACACTTTCACACATCACACAAAGAACTCCAGACAAAAACAGAAACAAAAAAAGTCACAAAAGCAGAAATGTACAATAATTACAATCAAAGCATTATCTAAATGTTAGTGTCTAGTTTGAATGGTCAAAACGATTGTGCAGTGAGGATATCTGGAGATAACTCCAAGGAATGGAGCCTGGCGTCGACAGACATTTCTGGAACTTCCTTCCCGAACTTTCTATTAAAGTCTATCAGAACGGTTGACAGTCGGTTTACCTGTGGCTTTCAAATCTGAAAACAGTCTGTAAATCCGACCGAAAATCCTGCTGTGGGCACATGCTCAGTTTCTATAATGTCTGTTGACTTCTACTTCACCCCTATATTCAGCTAACCGCTTCTGTCTGCAAAAGCTGTATAATCATGCTGCCTTGCCTTTAACCCTTTATCTCTTGCCTGTCATTTCTGCACTGCACACACCATCTAGAGCAGGCAGCTTGAGGGAGAGACTGTTAACAGAGTGTGCCCTAAGGAAAAACAACTGCTATCACCATCATCTTCAAGTGCAGACCCGCTCTTCACTGGTGCTGGAGGAGCATGAGAGATGTGTGTAGAGAAGTGTGTAGCCATCGTGACAAGGAACGGGTCTCTGGGCCTGTGGCTACTGCTTCCATTGTCCCTCTACTCTGCCTCCCTCCGTGCCGCTACACAGCACCACACATTAACCAAGCACATTAAATGCAGGTTACAGATATACCTTTCACTTAGATTATGGTTTGTCATAAATTCTTATTTAACCAACTATAAAGACTTTCCATTTTCCAGCATCCAAACAACCATCTTTCGGCATTTCAACTTTGTTTAACATTTGATTACAGTCTTTTACTGCATCTTTATCTGCCCTATCTGCCACAATTTTCATAAACATATGCAAACTGCTCCCTGAGCTGTCTCTATTATCTGAATTTCTAAATTATTCAAAATTTTGTGTTCAGTTTCCAGAACTACATTCAGTGTTGCAAATAGGATGCACACTTCTCACTATTCGCACTCCCGAAACACAAGAGACAGTTGGCCCCTTGGACACGACTTGCACTTAATTGTATTCAAGGTGACTAGAACAAATCAAGCATTAGGGTGGTGGACACTTTTCAGATCTCTCACAAAACAATATCCCAACCAAAACGTAAACAGCAAAATTAAACTAATGGCTAACATAAAACCTTCAAGATAATGCAAATCAATCCCCTTGTACCCAGTTACACAATAATCACACACATTACAAATATACATCTACAAGACCACAAGTTAATCCTCTGATATAAAGCAGACTTAAAAGGTAGAATCGAATAATGGAGCCAAAACGATGAGTGAGCCTCACTGTGAGAAACAATGGTTTTGTTGGGTCACTGGTGATAATGACTACTGCACAAAATGATGTGCATGGTAGCTTTATAAACCCTGCTCATATACTACACCATGTTACAATGGATCATTTCCTAACTACTATGTGTGGGCTATTACTTAGGGAGCTTTCACACAGCGCAGATTTGGTGCAGTTTTAACTGCGCTCCAATTAAACTGCCTTTATTACCAGCAAGCTTTTTGCACTTAACTGTTTGTAAAGTGAGTAATCAATTACTGTGTTTATAATCCACAAGACTTAAAACACAGTAATTGATTACTGAGTTGAAACACCCTTCTGAACAATTTAGACAACTGAAAGAAGCTTGCTGGTAATAAAGGCAGTTTAATTGGAGCGCAGTTGAAACTGCACTAAAACTGCGCTGTGTGAAAGCACCCTAAGTAATAGCCCACACATAGTAGTTAGGAAATGATCCATTGTAACATGGTGTAGTATATGAGCAGGGTTTATAAAGCTACCATGCACATCATCAACCATAAGGCCATGTTCACACGGCTTATTCCGGCGCGGATTGGAGCCGTACTGCGCGGCGGATTTGCTCTTCAGTACGGCTCCAATCCGTCTCTGTCATTACGGTAATCCGTCGCTCCTCCCCGCTCGGCGAATCCCCCGCGGGCGGAGAAAGTGACATGAACATTATTTACGGCGCGTACGCGCCGTGAATAATGCATTCTCTATGGGGCCGGCGAGCAGCTCCCCCGCCGCGCCCTCGGCCCCATCCGGGCCCCTTCTTAACGCCGTAACTGCGGGCGAAATACGGCCCGCAATTTCGGCTTGAATAAGCCGTGTGAACACGGCCTAAGAGTCTCTATATTGTTCACTACTTCCATAAGTTCATAGGTGTAACTTAAGGGGGGTATGGAGGGGACTGGTCCCCCCACTTTTTTCTGGGTGGGGGACGGTCTCCCCCACTTTTTAGCCACTTCAATAAAAAATAATCCATATGAAAGTATGAGAATATGGTAAGTGTGGAGAGCAGTGCACAGAGGAGGAAGAAGTTAACCCTTTACCTCCTATATTTCTGTGCATCTTGGGGGGACAGAATAGGAAGCAGCCTCAAGTATCAGTGCAGGGTGAGAGCAGCACTGATTGGTAGAGCGGGAGTCAGCAGGGGCTGCTTCACCAATTAGAACGCAGCTCACAGTCCAGCACACTCTGTATCTGGGGCTGTATCTTTCCCTCCCCTCGTACACCACTTCCCCTATGCTCAACCCTCATCAGAGAAGAAGAGAAGCTCTTGCCGAATGCCAACTGCACCAGACGATGGGAGACCGGTAAGGAGGGGACATGGGTGCTAGGCATTGTGTGTGCATGTGAGTAGGGTATGCACTGTATATGTGAGATGTGTATATACTGTACAGCCATGTCATGTCTTTCCTGCACTTACGCGCCGTGGAAAATTAAAGTGAATGTGGCCGGCCCCACAGCATTTTAGAAGGGTGGACTGGCCAGAGCATACTTCTAAAACACCCGGTATATAGCAGAGCGCACAGTACGCCCTGCTATATGCCTTGTGAACATATCTTAAGAGTACATTCATGCAGAAGATATGATTGCTGATTCTGGGGCATATTTAGTGCTGGATCTGCCTCAGAACCGGTGTCCAATCCGACAGGAAACTGATTTACATTATACCCTATGTAAAATTAGTGTCATTGTTTACTTGATTTTACTTGAGTATTTTCGTCTTGTACTGTTAGTGCCTACACAGAATTATTCCAGGTGTTTTATGCACTAAGGGATAGGAGGCAGAAATTTGCCTCGTGCAGTCTGAGTCATTTGCTCATCGGAATTCTGCGTTTGAAAGCACCAAATTTTCAACAAGCAAACGACACTATCAGTGCCGAAAAACCGTCATGTGAACCCACCCTCAGTGTGTAGTGTGTCTGTGTTCAATATATGTATATATATACACAAACAATTTCTGGGGTACCTTGTCTAATGTAGTCTCTGAGGTACAGGGTGTAATGTAATAATCTCTGGGGTATGGTGTAATGTAATCTCTGGGGAACGGTGAATAATGCAGTAATATGTGGGGAACGGTGTGTAAACTAATCTCTGGGGTACAGTGGGTAACATAGTAATCTCTAGGGTACAGTGAGTAATGTAAACTCTGGGGTATTATGTGTAATGTAATCTCTGGGGTACAATGTGTAATGTAATCTCTGGGGTACGTTGTAATGTAATCTCTGGGGTATGGTGTAATGTAATCTCTGGGGTACGGTACAATGTAATCTCTGGGGTACAATGTGTAATGTTATCTCTGGGTTATGGTGTAATGTAATCTCTGGGGTATTGTGTAATGTAATCTCTGGGGTTCGGTGTAATGTAATCTCTGGGGTACGGTGCAATGTAATCTCTGGGGTACGGTGCAATGTAATCTCTGGGGTAATGGTGTAATGTAATCTCTGGGGTACGTTGTAATGTAATCTCTGGGGTATGGTGTAATGTAATCTCTGGGGTACGGTGTAATATAATCTCTGGGGTACAATGTGTAATGTAATCTCTGGGGTATGGTGTAATGTAATATCTGGGGTACAATGTGTAATGTAATCTCTGGGGTATAGTGTAATCTAATCTCTGAGGTACAGTGAGTAATGTCATTCATTTCTAGGGTTCAGTGTGTAATATAATACATTTTTGGGGTACAGTGAATTATATTTCTTGAATACAATGTGCAATTAATTTCTAAGGGGCAGTTAGTAATGCAATTTCTGTGGTTCCCATGTGTAATATAATTCATTTCTGGGGTGCAGTGGGTGATGTAATTTCTGGTGTATGGTATGCAATAAAATACAATTATGTGACATAAGTGATTCCTAGGGGTACAGTGAGACTGAGTTCTTTTATTTTCCTCATTCTGTTGTGTATTACAAATTTAATGGAGCAGTGATGGGGGATTGGAGGGGTTAAGTGAAATTTGCTGCATTGCACAACATTTTTTATTTCCATCTAGAGGGGGAAATATTATAGGTGGGCTGGTACGGTTTCATTGCCAGGGCTGCTTTTTAGTCCCAGCTCTAAATTTCAGCAATTAGAAAGCCACTCATAACCTCACGGATTGCACCAAAAGTGTTTGCCATAATGTCTCCGCCCAGACCTGCTGGGGGAGCTCACAGCGCTCTGAGACCTCCTAGCTGGGTTAGAGGGGGCTGCTTCACACATGGAGAGGATGGGAGAGAAGGGAAGGGAGGGGAAGTGAAAGGGAAGGCGATTGAAGGAGAGAGGGAAGGATAGGAAGATAGGGGATGAGAGGGAAAATTGGTCCCCCCCACTTTTTGAACCAAAGTTACGCCCCTGCATAAGTTAATGAAGGCTTATAGATATTTTTGAACAGATGCTGTAAACTTGAACATAGAGTTACTTTAGTGTTTTAAAAAAAATTGAAACATCTAATTTTTGATCCATCATTTTTAACATTAAAATCAAAACAGCAACAGATGAAAGAAATTGATTTCCTCCTTCATTGATGTCATCACCTCAGTCTGTTATGTCTCTCGCCCTTTTTACTTCAGTTTTCTATAAAGATGAGTTGATGCATCTGACGCATTCTGCCAGACAATATCATTATATGTACAGTGTAGTTTAGGTGCTCAATGTAGCAAAATGATATAAACAAGTTGGTGATCAGCATGATGCATCACAGTCACAGTGCATGAACAATATCCAAGCAAAAATGTATAAAAGAACAGAACTAATGATCCAAAAACGATTAGAAAAAATGGACAGGATTGCAACCAAGCCACAAATTAGTCAGTCCAAACTCATTACTGTCATGGAAAAAGGCATCGTGAAGCAGCTGGTCCACATTAAAAAGAATTATTATTAATTAATTCTAGCAAAATTACAACAAAGTGACATAAAATAATTTCGCTTCCATGCAATTAAGAGAGAGCTCTAAAGGGAGATAACAACTCAGTCGTCTTAGGTCATGTCCCCACGGCACCAGTTTGCGGCTGGTTTTTCAGACGGTTTGCGGTTTTGCAGACCATTTGGAAAACCGGCCTCAAACTAACACACCGGGCCGATATGGAAAACCCATGCAGCAGTCCCCACCGACCGCCCGAAAAACATTCTACATGTTCATTCTTCTGTCTGGTTTTCAGATGGAATATGAACATATCAATAAGAATGGGGAGGGCTTTTCTCCGCTCATCGCGGAGAAAAGTCGTCGTCCCCCCCTCTGCGGCCACTGGGATGGCACTAAAACAGGATAAACCAACCTTTGCCGTGGGGATAAGCCCTTATAGTGTAAAATTGTCCATCCTGACAGTTTTTGTCCAATAGTGAGGTTCAAAATATGAGTTGAGTAAGTCTGAGACTTTCTTGTCTTTATGGTGTCCATTATCTTGTCCATATTGGGGTAGATGGTGGATGTTGTCACATAGCAAGTCCAGTTTTGCAGTGATAAGATGGGTGTAACTTGTTTTGTAGAACACTTTTTGTAAGCGAAGCAGGAAGCAGCAATATATATTTTTCATCACTCTCTAAGTATAAAGTTAATATCAAAACACAGCAATATACATGGTTTTATAAATTTCTTTAACACTACCATGAATACTTACAATAGAAAACAAAAACGCGCTCTTTTGGTGCATGCATTTGTTTTTTGTTTTATTAACATCTTGTATATACTCAAAGAAGAAAAATAGGTCAGAAAATCTAACTTTTATTGGTAATCTTGATAAAATATAAAAATTCCAAATAGAAAAAGGAACTCTTGTAAATATGCAACATGGAAAAGAAACGTAAAGATAAATTTGTAAATGCTGATGGTACAGGACCAGTTGGAAGGCATTGTCACTAACTTTTGGCAACTGTTAAGGCAGGATCCTGACTTGGCAGAATTCATTGATGAACGTCCCCGTATAACACTCAGACGGGGTAAGAATATAGGAGATTGTTTGGTTCGTAGCCATTATGTCCCCCCGAGGGTTCCCCATATGTGGCTACAGCATTCAACAATTGGTATGTACAGATGTGGCACATGTAAGGCATGTAGATTTATCTTGGTCTCTAAAACTATTGTTAATCTATCTTCAGGAAACATTTTCAAGATGAATTCTTATGCCAATTGTAAGACCAGAGGTGTAGTGTACCAGGCTTCCTGTAAATGTCCCCAGATGTATATTGGTAAGACCTTCAGAGAACTCAGGCGTAGAGTTCTCGAGCATGTGGGGACATAAGACATCATTGGGACACACCTCTGGCACGCCACATGAACACTGTCCATTCAGATAATCCGTTAGCCATCACATTCTCAGTGATAGAAGTGGCTACTCCCTCTCCACGAAAAGGGGATTTTGACAGGAAACTTCTCCAGAGGGAGATCTACTGGATATATTGTCTGAAGACTTTACAACCTTATGGCTTAAATTTTTCATTTACATCATTTATTTAAATTTGTTTTTTTTGTCCATTAATCTATGCACTTTTTGTATAATGTAATTTGTGTTTGCATATTTCATTTATATCTGTTGTACATTATCTACTTATTTATTTAGGTTACCATGTATTATCTAAATTTCTTTATTATAGGTTTGGTGCAGTAATTTTATACCTAGTAGATTGGTTTGGGATATCATACCGGCCTTTTAGGCTGTATTACGGGCGCAGTGTATTGAAGAATGTTTAATGCCGGTAGTGTGCTTGGGTGTCGATCTCTGGCGCTATGGGTTTCCACACTTCCCCCATGCGCATGCGCGGCTCTCCGTGCGGTCGCTCCTGTTTTGGGGATTGCTAGCTCCTTGCTGTGCGTGCGAGTGTGGTTTTGAATACCACAACTTTATTTTGCTATAGTCACCTGCGTCTGCGCGACTGCATCTTCCGGACGCCGTTGACACATGCAGGTATTTAGAGCCGAGCAGTGGCTTAATGTTCTGCTGCTGTCTTACATCCCTACCTATAGCAGTGCTTATGACCGATATTGCAGGATCCTATGACCTGGTGGATTTATCACTACATCTTTATTTTTTGAGGGAGTAAGCAAACATTTGTCTTTGTTTTTTATGTTGGTGTTGTAAATTTTTGGGCAGTCTCATTTTTAGTCTGTCTTCCCTGATGAACCCACATATTTTGTGGGAGAAACGCGTCGGATGTTATATATGCTAATAGGGATTGCCTTATTGTCAGACTGTTAGTATTTGTGTATCAATATCCTGATGTCCCGTGTGTGACACTTTAATGTCTAGTGTATCCTTGGGCACTGTTAGGCTTTGGGAGGGCGTTCCTGTGTGAGGTCGCCCATTTTGGGGCGGGTGCCCCGTTTGTAGTTATATGTTTATGTGTTTATATTATAGGTACATTTTAATAGGTTAATAGGTTCATATTGGGGTGTTTTGCCGTTTTAATGATAATTAATAAAGGCTATTTTTTAGTGTGTTATCTGCACCCATATTCATTTTTGGTGCTTCTAGTGGTTTGTTATATTAATATTTAGCGCAAAGACCTACAAATATCAACTTCGTTAAGAGCAAACTTTAAATTGCATGTGTAAATATTACTGTAAAGGGGACTTAGAAAAAATACTTGCTGGCTTCCTATATAAATGGAGAGTGGGACCTCTGAAAAATTTTCCTCTGGTGGGCCAAGGAACTTCCATGCAACAATGTCCTCCTCTCTCATATAGATTGCGTCCCAAGTCACCACTCTTCCTTATACAGTATAGATCACTGCTTATGTCTTCCTCAAATACTGTATGTAGACTGCTGTTCATAACCATGATGCTAAAGTATTTTTTCCATGTGTCCTGTTTCATATTTAGAGCAACAAGTCAACAAGTCTGATGCATTCTCCCCCAATTTCCATGAAACTTGCATCCTCACAAACCCCTTATGTCTCTCCTTGCTACCTTCACCACAGGCTAGGCTCCTCCTAATCTGTGGCATAAAGTAACTAGATCTATAGGAGCTTTGGTGACATCATAGTCTCCAAATTATAATATAACTGCTTTCCAACACACTGGCCCAGATGTATGAAAAGTGTTGCTGTGGAAAGTGTCTTAGGTAGTGCTGCACCAAAGTTGAGTTGATACTTATATTTGAAAGATTCTCACGGCACTTTGTAAATGTGTCACATCGTAAGACAAACTGTTGGTGTGCCAAAGAAGTGTCCTACACTGTGACAAATTTTGTTTTAGTCTCGCCACTTTGAAAATGGCATGTATAATGACGCATGAACTGCAACACTTTTTGGTATAAGAGCTAGATAAATGTGTATTTAAAAAAAAAATTTGCAGTGGTTTTTGGGTTTCATTTTTACAGCATGATTTCCTCCATCATTTTCTCACCATAATTTACATATTAACTTTATTCTTGGGTTTTGGTTAGTGGTTGAGGCGATGACGTTGGCACATCGACAATCGTCGATAGTCACCACAACGACAAGATAGTCGATAATGAGTCATCGATAATGAGCAATACCATTAAGTCTATGGAGAGCAGACAACACAACTTCATTCTTACACCAAACAGGCTGGAAGAATCTGGAATACCAACATCCACAACAGTCCAAATGGATACGTGCTACATCTTAGCAACACACTTTGGTTATAAAAGCCACAAAAAAAAAAACACACAACATTCACTATCCCTGTCTTTACCAACAGCATGACCCAAAAACCTGCATCACCCACAAATTAAAAAGTGCCCATGAAGGCAAGTAAGAATTTGAACACTCATCATACTTAACTGACATAGAAATAATCCCTGTCCTGGAACCCAGCATGAGCCCAAACCTGCAAGACCCCCAGATTTAAAAGTTCCGGAAAAAGGATTCTTTCAACCAACATTTTATTTCACAGACATTTGACTTATAACCTGTACCTGGCCACAGCATGAGCCCCAAACATGCATGACCCCCAGATTTCAAAAACCATAAAAAGGAGTCTTTCACACCACCATTTTAGTTTTCACTGGCCATTGACTATTCCTGGCCTGGGCACAGCATGAGCCCCAAACCTGCATGACCCCAGATTAAAAAGATTGCCTGGAAAAAAGGATTCTTTCAACCACCATTTTAGTTTCACTGGACTTTGACTATACCTGTCCCAGGGCCACAGCATGAGCCCGAAACCTGCATACCCCCAGATTACAAAGTGCCGGAAAAAGGAGTCTTCAAACCACCATTTTATTATCACTGACATTGACTAACCCTGTCGCGGCACAGCAAGAGCCCCAAAAACTCATGACCCCCCACATTTAAAAAGAGCCGGAAAAAGAGTCGTTTACAATCACCATTAAGTTTGCACTGGACATTGACCAATAACGTCCTGTACCGCAGAATGACCATTAAACCTGTCTGACCACAATTTCAAAAGTGCCGGGAAAAGAGCGTTCAAACACCCATTGTAGATTTTACGACAATGACTATACGTGAGTACTGCACAGCAGACCCCAAACATGCAGACCCCCCATATAAAAAGATTGCTGGAAAAAGGAGTCTTTCAACCACCGATTTTAAGTTTCACTGGACATATACTGTCCTTCCTGGGTAGCCGCTTGCCCCTCGTTAGACTGCTGACAAATTGAGCTTGCACTTGTAAATACTGGTGGTTAAAGCGCTCTAGATTCCTTTCCACCCAGTCCCTTTTTCTCGCATTCTGTTTCTTATTTTACTGCAACGTGCTAGGAAATTGTCTCTACTTGGGGTCTCAGTTCGTGCTCCAATAACTCCATGCGTCCTCTGAATAACCTACCTCTGTCCAGTTTTCCTGTACCGCCCTTGTACAATTCAGAGTAAATTTTTTTACAGCTATTTTGTACATGCAAGTTTTTCGTTGTTTAATTCTAGAAAACACATTTAAAATATGATGAACCCACATGTCAGTGTTCTCTTTTTAATTGTAATTAAATGTTTGTCTCCATTACAGGGATTGATAGCTAAGTTAAAGAACTGCAAAAAACAATCATTTGCAATATGTTCCAATTTAACAGTGTCCCTACCTATTCCTGTTTCTGACCGCACCATCACCCTAAGCCACTCTTGACACTTGTGCTAAGACAAATGTCTGTTTAAAACAAATTTTTTTATAATCGGACCTGTAGTGATAATGCTCATTTCAAAGCAAATTCCCCCAAAAATTCAAATCATGACCCTTGTGCTCCACTTTGACATTGTAACAACAAATGGTCTGTAGAAACAAACATTTTTTATATAGGAACCTGAAGTATTGCTGCATTTCAAAGCAACTACCCAAAAAATTATAAAAATGACTTCTCAGCCACTGTTAAAAATTGTGAGGGAAAATGCCCACATAGAAAGCTGACATTTCAGAGCCAAAGGACCATGATTTTGCTGTATCTCACAGCTACTGACCCCAAATATTATAAAAAATGACTCTAAAAGACGGTCAATGACTTCTAAAAGACTTCAAATCACAGCTATTCTCAAATCCCATCAAATCATGAACAAAACTGTGATTCAAATATAATTGCAAAGTAGATCTATCAACAAAGCTGGCCTGCCCAAAGTGAAAACCACGTATCTGAAATGAATTCTGGTATAATAAAAGTATTTTTGGCACCTACAACTCACTCCTGTGGAGTACAACAAAGATTGCTGTGATTCACATTAACTGCAAAGTAATCTATCAACAAAGCTGCCTGCGCCAAAAGTGAAAATACACTATCTGGATTTGTATTCGGAATAAGACTAGTATTTCTTGCACCTATCAATTTCACCTGTGGTGACCTATAAAATTGCTTATTCAAATTAAATTGCGAAGCTGCCTCAATGAACAAAGCTTTAGTGCGCCCAAGAGTCAAAAAAACACGTAACTGTTATCTCGTAATAATACAAGTTATTTTTGGCACCTTTCAATTCACCTGTGGTAACAATAAAATGCTGTACTCAAATTTGAAGTGCGAAGCTGCCCTCATGAACAAAGCTGTAGTGCCCAATGTCCAAAAAACACGTATCTTTAGTATTCCGTATAATACAAGATATTTTGGCACCTTTCAATCACCCTGTGACTAAAAAATTGCTGCACTATCAGATTTAATGCAAGCTGCCTCAATTAAACAAAGCTGTAGTGCCCACAAGTTCAAAAAAACACGTATCCTGTTATGTATTCGATAAATACAAGATATTTTTTTGGCATCATTTTCAATTCAACTTGTGACAATAAATTGCTGTATTTCAAAGTTTAAGTGCAAGTGATATAGCAACAAAGGTAGAATGGGCAAAATTGAAATGAACAACTAATCTGAAATGTAACGATAAAAAAGTGGAGTTTTGCACCTAACAAAAGAGACCTGCAGTACTAGAAAACGAATTGTATCCTTAAGTTGTTTCAGCTGGCCCAAAAAACAGAAATATTTCAATAGAAAACTGTTAATTAATAAACTATTTGCAGTCAATGGTCGACACTAAGTCTTGGTGAAACTTTATCCAGTATTCTTTATAGAGCTTGTCTTGATTCGCGCCGCGGGCCCCCCCTTCCTCCTCCACCCCTGTACTTACCAGCGGTAGATGCTCCTTTAAAAGTCTCATACCTAACTAACATAAAATCTTTCCCAATCTCTAATCAAACATAATTGTAAGGATCACAGCTCATATAGGGTTTCTTTCTCTTGAAGAAATAAATAATTTCTCTGAGCATGTTGGACACAACTGACGCCCTCCTTACTGCTCTGAGACGCTGAAGACACTGAGGCTGAACAGGAGAAGCGCTGTTCTATAGAAAAGAGCGAGGTCATGTGATTTTTCCAGCCAAGTTTCGCAAATCCATAACACATCCCCATCATGACGTCTCACACACCACTCAACCCTTTTCCTATTTGTAAAGCTGAGTTGCTGCCCCAAAATGAACAGATGCGCCGACAAATGGCGCGATCTTAATAGATGATGCACAGAATTTTAACCTAAATTATCGCATGATCTAAAAAATCCAATTCACCATAAAAACGGTGGCCGATTGTCAACTTGACAAAGATAATCGCTCAACACTAGTGTTGGTATGATTCTGGTGTTGCGTTATTTAGAACAGCTCAAAAATATCTCGGCGCTGTGCCCATGCTGCAGCTCCATTCATTAATTCATTCACTCATTCAATCAAACATAAGCCAATTATATTCCACACACCTGGAAATTGGATTTATGGAGCTTCCTGGGTCAATGCCCACCCTCTAACAATCCTACACAAAGATCCATCATATACTATAGCCTAAAAACTTTTAAAAAATTTGAAATATTGGGAAAATAGATAAAAATGTGTTTCCCATGTCCATCCTAATGCTAAGTGAACCTCTTAATAAATAATATACAGATGAATAGTGGTAAATTTGGGTTTAGATAAGGCCGTGTCGTCCTAATCCAAATTTTGCTGACTGTACTTTCAGACAAAAGTATGCGCTATTAATGAATGATACACTATTTTAAAAAAAAGGCTGCTAACAGTCTGATTTTAGTGCTATCAACAGCAACACTTAATATGAAATATACATTATCTAGGAGATAGTTATAATCTGTCCCATTTTCTTTGGTAAATTATAGTAAGTCTGTTGGCATATGGGAATTCCCACCACTTCCCCCCAGCGTCAATGTATCTTGAGAAATGCATAGCAACGTAATGTTGAAAAAAAAAGTTCTAAGAAAAACATTCAGAAAACTGCACAATGCGTAATTAATCTTTTCCTAGTTACCCCACTGTAAAGGTGGCTAGCCGCATGAAGGGTGTACAATGGTATGTACGATCCCCGGCCAGGTCCCTGCATGCACCTTTCGTTGTCCAACACATCCCCCAAGAAGACCCTGGGGGAATGAAAGGAGCCAAATTTCAATATTCGACAGATATGTTTAACATGTGTAATAAGATTGTAATGGCTTCCACCCTTTCCTGGGCGAGCCTTTCATTATGAGCCATAAGCAGAGAGTGCTTCACTCCCCCATTTCCACACGTGGAATTACCCCTGGAAGTATATGTCAGACGAACTGACTATGGTGTTTACACATACCCCAACTACTTAAGTCCTTGGTGGAACCTGCTGGAAAACCACCGAAAAACTACAACTGTCATAAGGTTGGTCTTGTTAGTTAGAGCCCAGACGGGCAGGCCGTTTGTTTTTGCGTTAAGTTTGCATGCCTATCACTTGAGTTTTCTGTTTCTGCTAATAAAAATACAGAGCCCCTTATTTTTGGACCTTGAGAATCCTAGCTACTCTTCCTGAAAACACAGTTTCACGATCCCAGAGCCGCTTAGAAGCTCACACATGGTGGAAATGCGGGCAAATAAGGCATACTCTTGCTGAGACAGAGAAAAAAAAACAAGTAAAACGAATGTCCCTGTGAAAGCGCTACCAAACATCAGCAATCGGTAAAAGGAACAGATTGGAGTAAGCAGCTAAGTCAAGCAAACACTAACCTCCACTGATGGTGGCCAGCCTGCAGAAAGTGCAACAGAGACCATCCGGGAGCTCAAGCTGAGACGAATCGCCAGGCTAATCGAGACGCCACCAAGCCCACGGTGAAAGAGCAACAGCCGTAACCATACCTGCATACACATTACTGCCTTAGGCTGCGAGCCAGAAGGCCAACACGCACATCACAGTCCCGCCAGGTGGTGCAATAGTTCCCTTGCCAAAAAGATGTCCACGATGACGACATCGAGGCTTACCTAGGAAACCTTTACATACGAGGAGAGCAGCTGCCAGTGGACCAGTGTGTGGCGATGTCCTTGCTCGCCTTCCTAACGGCGACCCGTGCAGAAGGCCCTAACTTTACCTGCGGTCCAACGAGACGCCAAGTCCTACACCAATCAGGCGGGGGAATCCTGCCCGACTGGGGGCACCCGTGTCCGTAAAGCCCACGAGTACTAGGCATGGCAGATTTTGACTCCTACCAAGCCGGCCAGGTCACAGGATTTAAGACCTATTCCACATTACCAACACTGGCTACAGCCGGAGAATCACAACACACCTGCCCAGGGGTCGAACGGGTGGTCTTTGACATCGTTTTTGTGCGCCCCTTCCCATCCACGCTCCCGGCCTGGGGTATACACCAACCCCAAAAGTGTGGACAACTGTGTCGCGGTTTGTGGTAACGTTACACGCTCAGAGGATTCCCGCAAGTCCTACCTACCCGGAATCCCAGACCTCCACACCCTGGTAAACGACTACTCCGGTCCCAAAAGGGGGTCATGGTTATTACGGAAGGGCGAGAATAGGCCACCCACTCCCCAAAAAACGGAGACCCTGTTTCTAAAGGCCCGACCCCTTATCCTGCTGGCGGTGCCAAGGACTGGAAATGTATTTGCACGTTGCCCGGTAGGAGAATCCCATGGAATAGGGATAAGGGAGGCGTACCTCCAGTTTTGCCCGGCGTTCATATTCCCACTCAGTTCGCTGGGAAGGACCGACGAATGCCCTTGAAACATCGGTACATTCGGTGCAGGCCCTCCAGGAGCTCGGGGAGCTTAGTGACCCTTGTCAAGCCAGACTTGTGAGCCCGGGACAAGTACCTCTCATCCGATATATTTTGTATCCATGGGGACACCAGGGACTAACCCACTGCCATACTGGCAAAAGAGAACTGCCTGTGGGTCACCCGACATGAGGTGGCCGTTGTGAACCAGTTTACCTCACAGCACAGTTATGGCCCTCGTCCTTCCACCTCTGTATTTGGGATCTGTGAGGGGAAATAAAACTCAGAAAAATAGTATATTGAGTGTACCAACTGTCATATAACATTTTGATAAATAGTGTCAACTGTGGCCTTTTCCCTATCGCCTGCTGGAACGCCAGAGAGACCCCTCTGAGTTAAACTCTCCTCCTTGCAGTCTCGAGAGGGAATTTTGGTACAGAGCAATGAGGACCCTAACCAGTAACGCTTATGCAAAGCTAAAGGTCATTGAAGGGAGACCACCGGAACCGGGATGATTGCTCTACCCTCACTTTGGCCGAATGGGATAATATTGTACCTGGTAAAAAGACACTAACAAGTTGCTGGATGCATTGAGGTACCCCGACCACATGACCTTCATGGTCCTTCAGAACGGCACTATTCCCATCGTTTGGGGGACATCCTGGGGGCGGAGAAAACTAGGAGCAGTTGGAGACGAACTTCTACAGACCTCAGCATCTACAAAGGCAAGTGAAGAGTTCTTTTCTGACAAGTCCTGCCCGGAGTGTCATGTCCACCCCTAGATCCCCATTTCGTGGAGTCCATTGCTTTCCTCTTCCCATATATAGATACCATTTGAGCCGGATTTTCATGATCTGGGTCGCATCCCCTCCCTAACATCGCTAGAGGCACCAGCATATCCTGTCGTACTGGATTATGCCACCCGCTACCGAGGGCATATACACCTCAGAAACACCTCCTCTAAGGGATAGCTAGGACTGTTTCAAGCTATTCACCTGTCCGGACTGGATCCCCCAATAGATCCTGACCGATCAGGCGACCCGTTTATGTTCCAAGTGACCATAGAGCTGTGCCCCTCTAAAAATTGCCCATCCAACGCCCTCTGTGTACCAACCCCATACCGATGGTCTGTCGACGCTTTAATAAAACCTTAAAATGAATTTACACAAATGTAGTGGACAAGATGTAGGTATTTGGACCGACCTTTGCCCTCTCTGAATTCGCCAATCCCGGGCAGTTCCACAGCCTCCAGCGGTGTTCTCTGGCTCATCGAAGCTACTATAAATGGGAGACACCCCCGAGGCTCCTGGACATAGCAAGAGAAAACCTGGAGCAAGAGGAAACCCCTTACAGAAGTGTCATAGAGCATATCCCACATGCAGGACAGATTGCCAGTGATTCCCATTGTAAGGAAACAAGCTACAGGCCCAGGAGAGCCCAGCCCCGGGGTTTACAACAGGACCGTAAGAGTCAGGGTCTTTTCAGCCCGGACAGGGCCTCGAACTTGTCCAACAGTAGAAACAAGTTTCTACCAAATGCAAGCCCCCTATTTAGATCTGGTGAATGGATGATTGAGGTGAACTACAAGTTTTCCACAAGGAAAAGACAAACCCTACCAATCCATACCATATTAACCCTCATCAAACCCTGGAAGGACCGATAAAGCCTGGTGGCTGCAGAGGGGAGTTAGGAAGTCCCAAAAGAAAAACAAAAAAAGGATTACCCCCCGTCCGTATCGCGGAGACTTATCAAGGAGTCCAAGGCAGAGTCAGGGATTTCTACAGAAACCGACGGTCTGTCTCTGAAACTGCCTGCCGAACAGATGTCATCAAATATAACATTGTCCCAACCGACACGGCCAAAAGCGGTTGAACCATACAGGTGTCCAGAAAGCCCAGAGGCAAAACCATTTCCGAAGAAGTCAGGAAATCTAGCCCTAGGTGTTAATAGAAGAAGTCCCAAAGTGGGTGTCCGAGACCCCATCGTAATTATTCCTAAGCCAATGGTAGCTAGCGTTTTGTAATATTTCCCAGTTGAATGAAGTTCCAAATTCATGCCTTACCATTGCAAGGTCGACGAGCTATCAGAGAATGTGGAGCCAAGCGAGTATATGAACCTACCTTAACCGCACCAAAGGTAGTGGCCGTTCCCCTCACAATCAGCCAAGGAGAAAAACAGCATTTTTTTCCACCCCAGAAGGACACTTCCAGTACGTGTCCTTCCGCTTTGGTTTACATGGGCTCCCAGCACCCGTTCAGAGGCTAATGGACACATCCTTCAGCCGCATAAAAAGTTACGCCAGGCCGCATACTGGATATTGTATCTATATACAATGGGATTCCCATCTGGTGAAAGGTGCAAGCTTTTAACTCAATAGGGTCGCTTGCTAACCGGCCAATTCACAAAATTGCGCTAGGGATAAGAAGCCCACTACCTCGCTAACAACATCGCTGAGGTTATTAAACTCCCCCAGTAGACAAGCTCGAAGTCCATTCAGAATGGGCCTCAACCTGTTTCCCAAATACAGGTTAAGCCTTCCTGGCATTATGGCAGGCTTATTACAGGATTTGGTGTCCAGCTTGCGCTCAATACTGCCCTCTCATCAGACCTCACCATCGGAACAAAAATCCACCATAGTAAGTGACCCGGAGTCTGAACAATCCTTTCTGAAACTCAATGGAGGTGCTCTAGTAAGAGACCTGTACGGTTACCCCTTGATTTCAGAAGAATGTCATAACAAGCAGATGCCCTCAAGTGGTTTAGGTGCATCTTGTCCCAAAGGGTTCATGTGGGAAGAAAGCACCCCATCTCCGGTACCTCAGCCTGAACGCTAGGTAACCCGTGGTTTCCTGTCTCTGCAGGACTTCAAATCAGTGTTGAAAACACCGTCCTGGGTCCCACAAGCAAACCGCAGATGCGATTCTAGAGTACACAGTTTCGGGCACAAGGCTCCGACCACGTGTCTGAGCAGAGGGGGAGGGGGGATATTAAGCGTGGCAACAGCAGAAGTGTTAACAATGAGGTGTACATCCCCGCCTAGGGTCCGGCATCACCTTTCGTGTCCAGACCCCATACCCCCAGGGTAAAGGAGCCTTAGATGAATGAAAGGCCAAAGTTCAATAGTGTTGACATTTAGACTGTCGAAATAAGTGTTGAACATGTAATTATGTTAGTGGGCTTCCATCCATTTCCCTGGTGTCGGCTTTCATTGGTCAGTGAACATAGAGCAGTGGGTGCTCACTCCCGCATTGGTTCCCCCACTCCGGGAATTTCCCTGGAGTAATAGTAAGTCAGCAGGAAGCTACCATAATGGTGGTTACCACCCCTGACTAACCTTTAAGTCTTGTGAGACCGCTAGGAAACCAAGCTGGAAAAAGACATACCACTTCAGTAAAGTTGACTGTGGTAAGTTAAGCCCAGACAGCAGCTTGGTTTTTTGTTTATGTTAGGTTGCATCCTTAGCACTGAGTTTTTTCTGTTGCTAGCTAATAAAAACAGAGCCCTGTATTTTCACCTGAATCCTGCTCTGTCTCTGCCTGAAAACACGTGTGTCACGATCCCAGAGCCGCTAAAGCTCACACCACATAAACTGTAGAATAAGTTTACATAAAGATATACAAGTTCTTCCCCTTGGCCGTAACCTATCGAGTACATTTTCTAATGTATGTTCACTTTTTTGCTCTTTTATTCTTCGGTTAAAAGAAAGTAGGTAATTAATGGGCAACAAAACCTGAAAATTATTTCATGTATAAAACAGGACCCAGTAAAATACTTAGAATTAAGTTCTATTTTACACTCTAGTCTACTTTTTCAAGTTTTACCTGAAATCACCTAACCATGGGTGCATGAGGTTTTTAGCAAAAAAGGTTCTGATTATAATTTTAAGTTACACTCCTGCTCTAAAAAAAAGTTTTCCATCTTAAAAGAAGACCCTGGTGATCGTACACAACTGCAATTACCAGATGACCTTAGCTCGGAGTTTAAGCCATTCAGTGAGACAAAAGTGTCTATAGTACAGAAATAAACTTCTTCTTTACTATACTCTTATTTTTTTCCTGATTTCTTAAATTAAGATCCCAGTGTTAGTTTTGGGTAAAACCACAATATACATGTTAGAAGTATTTGCGGAGACCAGACACCCACAAATCTTTTTTATCTGGACATTTTGATGAAACATAATAAGACAATAATGTGGCAAGTGATAGTCTTATTTTTCAATCTGTAGAATCACATTAGATAGGAGATGTTGCTTAGGATGTTCAACAGTGAAAGGAAACAGTGGAGACTAAAGCCCCGTTGTTTGGTTACTATAAAGAATGACCCAGAAAAGAACATCAAGCAATTGAAAGAAGCTGTTTAAGCATGGTGAGAACTGGCCTACAGAGTATCCAAGGATCAGGCACGACTAAATTGATGGAAGAGAAAGATCCATCAGGGCAAATTAAAACTTAAGTGATTTGTTGTCTTGATACTTAGAGTAAAGGTTAAAGGTATTTGTAGGGAAGGAAGCCCAGAGTATACCTAGGCAAAAGTTTGACAGATACACATTAAGGGCGACATGTGTGAATGGGGATGCGCCAGATATCTACTGTCTTTTCAGCTCGATATCCAGCGAAGCCCCGTTCGCTAAATTTTTAAATGACCCGTACGGCAATATCAGAAGCTTTAAAGAGCACCAGCGGAAATTTGTAATGCGCCTGATTTCGGGGGGCGTGCGGAAGGCGGCGCGCACTAGAATCAACATCAACTGTATTGTTCTAGCACATTACTGCTGAACAGGTATACTACTTTCATAGTTGTTTACCAGAGCCAGTAACTGTCTTACAAGCGCTAAGAATACGCCTTGAGTTATGACCCGCTGTAGAGCAGCATAAATCAGGCGCATTCTCTATTAATATTTGCACAAGAAATTTGCATTTAAATGCCAAATTTCATGAATGCCGCCTCTAGTTATCCATTGTTATTATTATCATTCATTTTAAAGCCCCACTAATTCCAAGGAGCTGTATAGCTGAAAAAAGGTTTCAGTACATGACAAATACAAAAAAAAGTACAATAATAATCACTAAATAAGCAACAAACGAGTAGATAGGACATAGGCCTAATGACTGTTAGGTGTCATATTCATGGATAATACTCAGAAATCATCCCATGGATGAACCAGTAACATTTTCTATATAAGGAGACCATGATACAATCACAATGGTGTTGTGATCCAGCGGGCCCCAACCTTTTTTTTTCCTCCAGGGACCAGTTTCATGCCAGACCATTTTATGAGAGGGTGAGGGGGGGGGTGCTCGGAGGTTTAGAATCACGCGCATAAAAAACACAGTAGAGTGCACACGATATCATTTAATTATTACATTTTTAATGTAAATATGACTCAGTATGGGGTAACCAATATTAAAAATCTACAGACTGATTGTCAGCTCTGTGGGTCAGCAATTGAAAGAAGCTGTTTAAGCATGGTGAGAACTGGCCTACAGAGTATCCAAGAATCAGGTATGACTAAATGGATTGAAGAGAAAGATCCATCAGGGCAAATGAAAATTAGTTTTTGCTGTCTTGTTCAACGGTATAAGAAGAACTTTGACCTTCCAATGGAGACTTTGATAAAGGCTAAGAGGTTTAAAGAGTGTACAATAGTATGGACCCAGTCGAAAGAGTGTATAACAATAGTAAATAGAACAGGCCCCTGACGTATATGGAATGTCCTATATAACAATAGGCCCATGTATGAAAACGTTTTTCAGTCTAACACTTCACTTATTTCCCCATAGAAAACCTATGGAAAAACGTAGGAGTTTCAGACCGAAAAACCATTCATAACATGTGCCCATAGTGTTATAAATACCCCAAAGCTGTAATCTTACATATACTATCATAGAATGACCCCCAATGGCTGTAATATTATATGTGCCGTGGCCCCTAACTACACCTTCCTCCACCTCATCCACATGGTCACATGCTAGGCTCCCAAACCAGCATGAATCATGTGCGGGATCTACCATCTCCATCTGCTCCTTCCGCCTCTCTTATCAACTTAGAAAATCCATTTCAATTCACCAACAATGCTTCTGCTCCCAATTCCTCCTCCTCACTCCTCCATTTCAGTTACCACCGACACTTGGTGGCCATGAATGTATGCGCCACATCTCCATCCTCTGCCCAACAGATTTTTTCAGCATCTTTCCAGGACATGAAGCATGACTGACGTTATCATCCCGTATCCTGGCTAATACTAAATAACGTGCCTCCTCGAATGGCCTCAATAAAACGGCAGGTGTCACGCATGAGCTGCCACTGTGCTGACATCACAGCTACACATGATACTCCTGTCCCCTGTCATGCAATAAACCTTAATGGTCCTTTCCTGTTTCATACAGTCGTCCACAGTGCAAGCTGGAATTCCAACGTGGAAACACGTCATATACAGAGTGTGTGGGGGAGCGTATCGCGCTCAATTCGAGGAGGTGTTCTGAGCGTTGTAGGAAAGGTGAAGTGCATGCACAGTTTCCTGCATTTTCAAATCCTTCTGAAGATCGTGAAGACTTCAGAACCGTTTCCACAACAAGAGTTGGGGGCAGCAAGGACCATCCCTCTCCTCGTGCAGCCGCGGACATACCATTCCTCCATTGTCTTCACCATGTCTGAATTGCATTGCCGGCCGAGACCGCCACACAACCTCATTTCTTCTGCATGGACTACGGAAGCAGTTCCTCCCCTTGTGACTTCGTTCCCCAGCAAGCCCGGTGTAAAACAGCGTGACACCGCATGCCTACACAAGAGGTATATGGAGCATACTTTGAGCTGAGATGGTGGTGGTGTGGGAGAGGAGGCGACATTGGCGCAGACAGCAGTTTGACAACCGGAGACGTCTCCTGTCCAAGTTGTTGGTGGCCTGCCGGAAGCACATTCACACCAATGGGCCGTAAAGAACAGTGTACTGGGCCCTGACCGCTTACAGCTCAAAAAAACGTCCGGTCTGCCGGCACCTTGGAACAAACCATAAGCTCAAAGGACTTGCCCACTTTCTGTTCTACAAATTTATAAATGCTGGTACTGCCCAATTGGTAAAAGAATACGGTCTTGGAACTCTCCATCACGGCTCGGCACAAGCCATTGATTCTCAGACTGGTGCAGAAGTCCACCATTTGGAAAGGGAGGGACGGCAGTACAAACAACTTGACATGAGCAGCGGACAGCCTGCTGCACCTTAGGATGTTGGACGCTACAGATGTCTCTTTGCAATCTGCCTCGCTGAACACTGACTTGCGCTCATGAGTTACGAGGAGCCGAGCATCTTGAATGGAGATGATACAAAGAGAAACAGCTCCCCTTCTCTAGTTGGAGATCTGACTGCTGCAAGGCAAGCGTGCCACTGTCCGCTGCTGCTGGCGGCGGCATGATGGACTACCCACAACTGAGCCACAGATTCTCCCAGCCACCGATGGTGACGCTGCAAGTTACACCAGGGCCGTGTGGCCAACGTTAGCTCCCTGCGCCACGCTTCACATTCTCCCACAATTCTAACATATATACCCATATTCGCACCTCCGCTGTCTATAGCAAAAACTGCCACAACTGCCGAGTAGCAGATTTTACTGCAACAGCTCCGCACTGATGACTACTACCGCTGTTTGCCTCGCTTGACCCCCCTGTGCCGCTACTCTTTCGTGACTGCAAGGCAGGTTTCATACCCCGTGGCCGCTTGGCACCGATTTCACACTGCTGCTATACCTTGCTGACCTCACGGCCCACACAACCCACTTGCTGCTTAGCCCCACTGCTACGCGCAAGCATGACGCCACCTACTCCTGATGATGATGAAAGCCCTTGCTTCCCCCGCTCCCAAGTGCGTCGGCTATCAATCATCATCTATTTAGTGTTTCATCGTGTCCGACTGCGTCCTCATCACCGATCTGGTATGCAGAGGCTGACACCTCACAACATGACCTCGCCATGCCCTCTCCACAACTATACTTTTTACCCCGCCTACCTGCAAGAAGCAGGGAATATTGGCCCCATTTACCTTCGAGGAAGGGCGGAGGGTCCAAGTAGCTGCTGACTGCCCCTCCTCAAATTGTTCATCCTCGCTATATACGGCGGCTGAGCCCGAACCACATAGTAGATTCTCTGCTGAGAACGGATGGACAGAGGCTTTGAAGGACAGGAGGGCCGATGACGCCGCACCAGCCATGTCCAACTAAGGGTGTGTCTGACGAGGTCCCACCGACTCTTGCTGGGGTTTTTTGTAGAATGTCATCTGGGAGGAATGGAACCAGTCTACCGAATCAGAACCATTGGTTCTGAATAACACACGCCGCTAATACAGCGGCAGTTGTGGCCCTCACCGAGTGACCCCTGCCTGCATTTCCCCTTGCTGAGTGCTGTGACCTGCCTGCTCCAAAGTTTGTGCCACTGCCAATGCGCAGTGAAGACCGCCACCAATCATCTGTCTGACATACTGTTTTTTTCTAAAATGTAAAAACACTGTTGATGAAGAATAATCTGTATATGAAAATACACAACCTGTATTTGACTCCAAATGAACCCAGTAACCAGCTTGGGTACCCTAGGGATATAAATTGCGCTCCACAAATGGGCCGAAAATTTTACTTGTAGAGTGCCGTATAAATAACTCTGTCTATTTACGATAGTAAAAGGCACACACAGCTTACTTAACCTTCCGATATTAATAATGCGAACGAATTCTTCTTGTGGCGGCTAAAAAACAACGTTTTCTTTATTACTGAGTACAACTGCAGAAAAATACTTAGTTTAACCCTTAGATGTAAAATATGGCGCAAAAGAATTGAGCAGCCAAAAAATTACGACTTTGTACGTGTTACAAAGGCTGTATTTTACCCTACAACAGCAAGAAAAAAACTTGTAAATTAAATGTTCCGCTTTGCCTTATCGACTAAAAAATATCTTTTTTGCCGGTGAAAAAGACTGTTTATTTTAGTCCCCACACAGCAAAACAATGCTTAATTAACACCTGGATTAAATTGCCAAAAGAATTGATCAGCCAGAAAACTACCAAGCTTTGTACGATGATTACCATGCCTAAATTTACCGCAACGCAACAAAGGAAAACTTGTAATTAACCTTTGTATGACTTATGCTTAGCAGGAAAATTGTATTTGTTGGTGGTGAAATAACGTTCTTTTAGTCACCACAGAGGCAAACAACGCATAAAAACCCCTGGTAGTGTAAATTGGCAAAAGAATTGAGCACCAAAAAATGAAGTGGTATTCATTGTATTGTAAAATACGCTGTTTCTTTAAATGAATACAACAGGAACAGGCTTAGATCACCCTGGATATTCAATGTGCCTGTGAGCAGATAACATCAAAATGATATGCACTGCAATGGACCACACTGTTACTTCAGATCCAATCCATACAAAATCAAGTAGAACGTAAGAAAGCAGTCTCCCTGAGACAAGCGAACACCCCCAAAAATCGCTGTATAACATATTCTTTAGTATCACTATCATACACACCACAGAGCAGGAACCTTCCCTGATCATAACATGAGAGCGGTATGAGCTCCCAGCGTCGCGCCCGAGTTAATATAGTGCGTGACGTCACAGAATCCCGCCGTCTCCTGATTGGCTTCATCTCTGCACATGTCATGATGCAAGAGCTATGCTCTTCTTCCGCCAGATATCTTTGCCCCATGTAGCGCCATGATGTCTCGCAGCCATTTTATCAAGCAAAAGCACACTTCGTTTCACGCGAATACCACCAAATTCGACTTTGTTCCGAACCGAATTTTTTTCTGAATTCTAAACGAATTCCACTTCGTTAGAATCAATTTGCCCATCTCTAGATGTAAACTCATTGCTATTTGTTAAAAGCAAAGACTGTCTGGCCGTCTGGGACCAATTAGTAACATGCTCCGATATTGGCCAAAAGACTGGTAAGGACCAGTAAAACATGATTCACTATCTGGTTCTGGTTCACGGCCTGGGTCTTGGGGAACCCTGCTGGGACTTATACGTATGCAGGTTTGTATGACTGTACATGTTTTAAAGTGTTGAAGTAACAAAGAAGTTGGTTAAGAAAAGAGTGGATTCAAGAAATGTTTTTGCAGTGGAGGTGCCAGGGACTGGTAAAGACTTGGATGTGCAATTTGAGGGACAGGATGTAGTTGAAGGTTGCCCCATGGCTGCGGACTTGCAGGGACAAGGAAAAACATGGAACCATTGAGTGTAACTGATAGATCTGGCAATTGGTTTGAGTGGGATGGGGGGAAAGGACGATTTACCATGTTCTCTCCATCTTGAGTTCTAGAAAGCGAGAGATGAAGGAGGAGAATATTGATGATAACTCTCTGCTTTCCAGGATCCCAGACTGTTTAACATTTGGAACAGAGAAGTACAGTATATTTGACTGTCACCCATGTAAAAGTGGTACTGAAAGCCATGAGATTGTCTAAGCTGTCCCACTATTCTTTATTTAAGCAGACATATGGCTAAAGTTAGATACACATGGTAATAAAGTAGCAAACATCAAAATAGGCTTTTAATTATGGTTTAGAAAGTATGATATGTGTTTCCTACTCAATGCATTTAGGTTTGGGTCCCACCACCATGTTTGGTAACATTACAGTTCTTTTGTAGGGGGGACTCTTGCACAGGTTTTTGTCACTAACTAGAAAAGGAAATTTTATAAATCAGGACTGGTTCCCCTTTCTCCAAGGGCCCCATAGCAGCATCATTGTCTGCAATAAATACTCCACTGATCAAATACTTGGCGATGTTCTAGGACATTTCCTCACAAGCCAAGAAATTCTCTAAACTCCCAAAAGCTTTGATAGAACCAAAATACAACATGAGGCTTCCAAAAAGCTCCAAGTGAGCGGTCCTCTACACTGACAGAAAAAAAAATATTTTCATTGCTATCTTTAATGTGCTTTTTCTTCAATTTTACTCTTGTACAGTTCCACTCTCTTAATGAATACAAGCAATTTAATTAGTTTGCACTTGGTAACTTGATAGAAGTAAATAGTCTTCAGACATTTCTGGCAAGTATATTTTTTAGATGTTCAAGTGTATTTTTTAGATGTTCACTTATACTGACTGTGCCCTATGCATAATTTAGATGCTTTTGGCATAAAATTGGGGTAAACGAGCACAAATAATTCCTCCAGGGCTAATATTCACAAAAATGGATAGCTAATAAATTTTAAGGAAATAGGTACTGCACACACAGTAATGCCCTCTGGGCTAAGCACAGGGAAAGTTTATTTTTAACAGAAATGTAATCTGCTTTTTAAATCCAAGCCTCAGTCCTGTAAATACAAGATTAGAAAACCTGAACTTACTCCATACCAATTGTTTTCCATGAATAATGTTTAATAATGGATTTCTACTTAAAAGTTTTACGTTTAATATACAAAATGTAAACATAAAGAAAGTAATCTGCTTTCCATACTTACAACTCTTGCTTGCAGTTTCAAAAGCATGGAATTATTTATTAAAATGACTGTTCAGATGAGAAAGAAAATATATGCACAATATATTCACTAAATTCAGCACATTTTTCCAGGTATTTGTTCAAAATGTTACTACAGAGTTGTGCCTCAGGGCGCACAATTAAAATGCTATATTATTTAATTTAGAAAATTTTATGTGTTACCATATTGTTAATCTTTTCCTACCTGGACCACCCTTGCCACTGAAATGTATGGAATTTGCATTCCAATTAAGCCACCAAGGGACTGTTATGTTAGCGCCTTACCGCGTGCAAGTAGTAATAAAACCTAGGCACAAGAACCATAGGGCTGTGACAATGGCATTAAACTACACAAGATTGTAAGGTTTTCATAGAGAGACTTAAAGAGAGTGACCCATACTTATAAAAGATAGTTCATTGCCCAGGCATTGCGCTTATCACAC